>VXBT01010232.1:72953-95217 GCA_013400235.1 Oriolus oriolus | reverse complement strand
CAAACACTTGTACTCTTGTCTTTTGCTGGTACAGTACCAATTTTCCTCAGTAGGCTGATGGACACACAGTTTACTAAACCAGAATCCTCTAAAAATGCTCCTTCATTTCTGCACAGTCAGAACAACCACCAACAACTTGTTTGGCTTCAGAGAGTCCTTCCTTCCATAATTGTTATTTTTGTCTAATGGGTAATGAATCCCCCTTGTCCTTGGGTGAATTTGATGACATTCCAATGAAGTAAGTGTCATTTTCTAGGAGAAATTTCATTTGCATTCCCAGTGAGGCTAGGTTTCTAACCTTTCCAGAGTGATGTCTAATCATTATTAATGGTGAATTATTGTCTTTGAAAGAAAAGAGAATGATTTAACATGGTAAAGTTGACATGGTCTAGTGAATAAATCAGACACTGATGAGGAAAAGACATAATGCTACTTCTCCCTTCTTTTTTTTGTTTTAATAGGTTTCTCGAGTCAGCTGTTGAATGTTTCCAAATGTGGATGAAATTACTCCCTTATAAAGAATTTTCACTGTTAAGCTATCCTCTGTTTCTGAAATCTTCAATCCTCACCCTCCACACCACATCAGTTCTGAGCACATGAACAGTTCTTTGAAAGCCCTTGGCCATAATTCCCACTTTGTGAATTTTTCTAAGCATTTGGAGATAGGGGAAGAGCTCATCAGAAGGAGTTGGGGACACCCCTTTTATTCATTCAGAAACCCCACCCAGAACACGTAAATTATCACCAGCAATTTATCCAGACTGGTATTTGCCAGGATGTTTTGATATCAGCCTGTTCTCTGACAGCCTTGGCAATTCCCTGATCAGGATGCAAATGAAATTAGCAACAATAAAGGGTGTGGGATGACATCTCTCCTTCTGAAAGAATCAGCTGTCTCCAGGCTAATTACTTTTGTGGTAAAAGTCAGTCTTGATAAGGATCCTAAAGGAAGAGAAGGTAGATACACACACTGGCTTTTTGTGGGGAGGAGACAGCATGACAAAAAGTGAAGTATGAGTAAATAAAGTCAAGATGAACTGATTTGTTGGACCAGGAACACAGAAATAAAAACCAGTATTGATGTCAAAAGAATGGAGAAAAAGAATATGAAACTTTCAGTTCTTTCAGAATTGATATGGGAAAGTAGATGAAAAGCTAATGACACAGTTTTTTTTCTCATTCATGCATGATAAATATATCTTTATCATTAACTCAGTGCACAAATATTTTTCCTGAATATTTGATAAACCTGAATTGGGAGTCGGAGGAGGCTGGGGCACTGTAAAATACAAGGTGTTACCTTCATTTAAATGTAATCATGGAGCACTCACAATTTTATGTCTGCTGTATTTGGGAGTATTGGCAGTTCTGGCTTAGGCTCTCCTCTTTAAAGAGCTGATGACTCATCAGAAAGGCATGAATCAGGTGAGGAAATTTGTGCTGCCCATCTTCCTTTTTTGATGGCTCTATGATTGGCAAGTCATGCTGGAAAATGAGGAGCACTTTTTGCCAAAGGCAAAAGAAAAAGTGCTGAGCTGGAGGGTAAATCTAGGGGAGGGAAAAAAAAAGAGGAAACAGAGAAAAAGTAGTTAACTTTGATAAGTGCAGAAGACCCTTTTCAATATCCTCACCTGAAATCCTCTTAGTCATTTTCTTGGCTGGATTATAGAGATGGAAAACTGGACTTTTTGGGAAGATTAGGGAATTGTTTCTAGCATGAAGAAGAGCTGGTTTGTGGCTGCTCTGAAACTGGGCTGATATGAGCTTTGTGGCTTTATAGGTAGAGTGGGAAGCAGGTGCTTTGGGAGCATCACAAAAGCCTGGTTTTTGTTAGAAAGACACACTCTTGGTGCAGTGAGTAGGGTTGAGAGTTGTGAGACAGCGGGGGATGATTCAAGACCATGGAGACATCACTAGGCAAAGAGAAGCTTCAGGAAAAAAAAAGGTGAGTTCTTTTAATCAGTAATGTCTATCACTCTTCCTTTCTGGAAAATTATGATTATCTTAGATTTAGCACTGTCTGCCTTTCGTGATAACCCAATAGAAAACAGTTTCTATTAAATACTGTAATCTATTACCCTAATCATTGCAATGTTCCTGGGCAAAGCTTATTGGAGTACAAATGCTTCCTTTAGCAAGGAATAAAGGATTTTGATTTATTTCCACCCTGCCGGCACTGGTTTTGGAAAATCTGTTTCCTGACTGAAACCTATAGTTTTGATTGTGGTTTTTTTTTATTCTGAATCTTCTTTTGTCTGTAGGAGTACAGACTGTGATTTGAGGAATTTCTTCCAGTGGAAAAAATTGGGAAAAAAACCATCCCTGATGGCTTTGTATCCAGCACAATAACTGTGGTCATGAAAAGATCAGGAAGCTTTGGAAGTCTCCTTTCTTTGCCTAAAAATTTCTTCAAAGCTGACAGAACCCAGTGAAATGTATTAGTTTTGACAGAAAACATGTTTTGCTGAAAATGTTCTGGAAGTTCTACTTCTGAGTTGGTAGAAGAGAAAAGACAAAAAAAAGCCATTTTCTTTCTGAAAAAGGTAATTACACATTATACTTTTCAATGTATTGTTTTCTGAAAGTGATGTAATTCTTCTGGGGAGGGTTTTCTGAATTATGGTGATCATTTTAGCATAATGGAAACTAAACTGCTCACTGTTTCACTGAAAGGGACGGGGTGGCTGTTTCCTAGGAAACAGGAAAGAAAGGGTTTGGGTGTCTTTTAAAATGTAAAATATACACATTCACACAGTCACATGGTGAAAAGATGTGCCATAGATAGTGTAATTACTGCTGGAAGTGCTGAAGAATGGCATGCAGGTTTTCTGGAAAACCTCAAAGTCTTCCTTATTCCAGAACCTGAAAGTTAATATTTCTTCCAACAGTCAAAATTCATGAAGGACTGGAACTAAAGCCTGGGTGGAAGAAAGAAAAATTGCCTCTTTCCTTAAAATACAAACAACAGAATTGCACTTAAGAGAATGTCTGGATATTTCGGGCAGAGCAGCATTGATGTATGGCAGAAGAGAAGGCTCCCTGGGGGTCTGGGCTTGATGCAAGAAGGGAGAATTGTGAGAAAACAGTGTGAGAAAAGTGGAGAAGTAGAAGAGGGCAAAACTTCAGGGAGTCAGGCTTGTCCTCCTGTTGCTGTCAGGGAAGCAGAGGGGTGAAGGCAGAGACTTCTCAATAGAGCATCTCTTTAGGAAAACACTTTCCAGCTTGTTATAACTCCTGTCTCAGCGGCAGCAACAGCAGCTGCCAGGCAGATTCTCCAGGGCACTGGTATAAGAAAAGTGAGCTGCAGAACCTTGGCTGTCTCACTGCCCATGGCAGCTCCCTGCTGTGGCTCTGCCTCAAGCTAGACTTTGATCTGCACCCAAAAGTGTGCTGCCTGTAATTAGGCCTATCACAGGGCAAGTTCAGGTAGAAACCTGTGAAGAATGGTCACAGCAAAGCCTTCGGTAACATCTTGCAAAAGGGTGTCTGTTTTTGCAGAGTTCTCAAAGCTTTCCAGTTCCACCTCACTTTTACAGAAAAGGCGCACCAGACATCATGTCCTCTTTCCTCAAACATAGAAATGATAGCATCACTGAATGGTTTGGGTTGGAAGGGACATTAAAGACCATCTTGTTCCAAACCCCTGCCATGGGCAGGGACACCTTCCACTATCCCAGGTTGCTCCAAGCCCCATCCAGCCTGGCCTTGGACACTTCCAGGGATGGGGCAGCCACAGCTTCTCTGGGCACCCTGTGCCAGGGCCTCACCACTCTCAGGGAGGAAGAATTTCTTCCTAATTTCTAATCCTGCAGGTCATCACCTCCCTCCTTGGTCATTGCTAGTCCAAAGGTCTCCTCATCAGGCTGGCTATCCTGCTGGCAAAGATGTGTTTGTTCCACTTAGTCAGATGGAACTTGTCCCCATCTGGAAATTTTTTCCCTGGGATACGGAATGCCGCCAGCCTGCTCTGGGATGCCCCCACCGCTGGCTCTGCTTTATGCTGACACCAAACACGTTATTAAACCCAGATTTGTTGTGCTACAGGGAAACTACCCAGCTTACAAATAAGCATTAGAACTGCACTTAAGGGTGAGAAAATGCCTGATAAGGCACTGTTGCTTGACTGTGTAATGGAGATCTAAGAACTGTGAAACCTAGGCAGCATTCACTGAATGGATTTGTCTAGAAGCAGGCAAATTAGCAAATAGGAGGAATTAGAAATCTAATTTAAACCCTAGACTATCTCACCATTTACTTTGGAATTCTCATGAGGAATTCTTGATCTCGTTAATACCATATTTGGTAGAAGAAGCTGTTGATACCTCAAACTACAAAAGGATTTGAGAAACTTATTGAAGAAAATAAAACAAATAATTTAATCTTTTCCTGTGCTTTGTAATATCATCTCTTTTGAGACCGGACTGAGTCTCAACCGGTCTCAGTGATCTTGTCATACTGAGTGCTGGACGAGTCCTGAACTGAAGAGTCCTATCTTGTTAATGCTGTTTTCTATTGCCTTTTGGCCTTCGCTCCTTTGTTTCTCCCCCTTACATGTTGGAGTGAAGAGGATGAACTTCCTGGGAGATGTGGAGGTGAACAACTGTGAGAGCAGGAGCTGCTGTGAGACCTGTCCCCAGGAGAAGAGAACAGCACAAATCTTGCGTATTCAGGTGGATTTGAGATCAGCGGGGTTCCGAGGTTCATTTTTACCTTAGCTAAATACATTCCCAGTGTGAAGCTTCCCTGGTTCTCAGTACTCCCATGCTGTGCAAAATAAAAAAAAAAACCCTTTTAAATTTTTTTTTTTTTAAATATGTGTATTGTCCCCCAGTGGATGAGCAGAAAAAATAAAAATCGCTTTCCTCAATATTAGGTCTTTCTTCCCAGATCAGAATGTGCTTTTCCCTGGCATTACTGAGTTTTGTACCCCTTCCTGGGCTCACCCTGCCTTTTGTGGCCTTTGTGATAAGTGCTCCTGAAGTCTTTTTAGAGTTGCCCATCTAATTCCTCCATTAAGTCAGATTATTTTTGTGCTAGATGGTTGGTTTTTTTTTTCAGGGCTTAATAGAAACTGACATTCAAGTTCAAATAAGTCCAAATACTCTCTTTATCAATGAAGTATTTCAGTATTTTAAAATTAGTGTCTTTAAACATAAGCAGACATTCAAGGAATTGTTTTGTATCCCCACTTTTTTTTATCAGCATTTGCAGAAGTAGTTCATAAGTTTGACTGCAACGAGGAATTTTCAGGATAAATTTATTAACTATTTCATATTCAAGAGATTTCTTCTACTAATTATCAAGAGGTCCACGTTTTTAGATGTCCTATACATGTAGGAAGCACTGGACAGTTGATGTAGTAATAATTATGGGATAGACGTGTATTTATTACTCACACATGCATGTGTATGTACAAACCTCTCCATAACAACTTTGCCACCTCAAGTGTTTAAGAGCAGACCTGTCCTGGTTTTGGCTAGGATAAAGTTAATTTTCTTCCCTGTTCTTCCCAGCAGCTGGCTCAGTGCTGCATTTTGGATTCAGTGTGAGAATAATGTTGATAACACACTGATTTTTAGTTGCTGCTGAGCAGTGTTTGCACTAAGCCAAGGCCAGGCTGGGTGGGGCCCTGATCTAGTGGGTGGCATGTCCATGGCAGAGGGGTTGAAATTAGGCCATATTTATCAAATACCAACCCAGACCATTCTATGATTCTGTGATAAAACTACTCACGCCAGCAGAACTCGTGTGTGAGGCTGTTGGGCTACACTGTGAGCTGGAAGAGAGCTTGGGCCTTGTTGGCTGCAGAAGGAGCCTCGTTCTCAGACCCGGAGGTGATCCTGGGATTACAGCCAGGTCACCGGGGATGGGCTGAGAGAGGATTGTGAGTTTCTGGACAGTGTCAGCCCTATGAGATGTGATAATTGCAGTTTCTGACCTTGTAAGGTGTTGTTTACCTTTTACCATAATAGGCAATGTCTGGGAAATATTCCAGGTGATTGGGGGACACTGAGGTGAACATCCTTCCTGTTTATATGATGTGATTTCCTGTCTTTCTATTGGTATTTAAGGGAATTTCGGATACACAATAAAGTCTTTGCACCTTTTCCCCCACGTTGCGGCGTCCTTGCCCATGCATGAATACTGCATGAGGCAGGGAGAAAGGCAGGAAGGACACCAGAAGGGCCATTCAGGGCTGCTACCTGTGAAATGTTTTCCCTCTGACATGAACCTGCCACTCACAACTGGGAACCTGGCTAAGTCAGCACCTGCAAACCAGTCCCAAGTGAGAAACAGATTCCTCAGCCAGCATTATCCAGCCTCTCATTGATTGAGGAAGGTTTTGGTTGTCATAAAGCTGGCTGCTCTCCTCCCTGGCTGTGGCACAGCTGTCACAGGTGGCTGAGTGTCTGCCCATGGGTGTGGTTCTTTCGAATGTCACTTGTCTCTTCACCCTGAGATATCACAAAATGGATCCAGCTACATGTAAATAAAATCCTCCCATGGATGCCATGTGTTGGTTTCATCTATGCTTCACAGATCTGATACCCCTGTCTTTTTCCCATATTAAAAAAAGCCATTTGGAAATCGAAGGACAGGCTGATTTCCAAAGCATCTACTTCCTCCTGCTCCACTATAAATCTTAAAAATCTGTGTACAGTCTTATGCCAACCAGCAGAATAAATACTGTAAACAATGTGACCAAGTTGGGCTAAACATAGTCCTTTGAGAAAAATTCCAAAAAGACATATACATCTCAAATAGCCATTGTGAATCAATGCTATTTTCATATATTTCTATGAAAATATTAATATATTTTAATTATTAAACACCAAGTGTTTATTTCTTACATTTCTTGACAATAAATTTCATGCTGCCTCCAGTGAGCTGCAGATTTCTCTCTAGGCTGAGATGCTGTGGTGTGGAGATGAGCCCATTTCAGACAAGTGACAACACCTAGCCAAATCCCGAGGCTTTTAATTGTGGATCTGAGGATATAAAAATTAAATTTTCCTACTAAGCTAGCACTTCAGTCTGCCTCGCCCACCCAACAGATTGTGTCAAGAAAAGCTGGCCAGGCATCTTCCGACATTTTGTTGTAGATATCAGATGAAACATTAAAAAATTGTTCATTAAAACATCTGTTTTCAGTATTTTTTGTCAAATCCAAGGCAAGCTTCGTAAAGCAATAAGATAGGAAGAAATGAAGGGTATGGGTAAGATTTTATAACTGATTTTATTTTAGAAAGCCCTCTTGGGTGGTTCGCTCTCCATGTGTGCAATGCCCAGTGCCATGGGGCCATGAGGAACTGCTAATGAAATAAATAAGGCGTGGCTGTAATAGGTCTGCTGGAGCAGGAAGGCAGCAGTGGATGCACAAACACCAGAGGGAATCTTTGCTTTTATCCAGCAAGCAGTGACTGAGTTATTATGGTGTGCTGAAATACAAATAACATTACAGTAAGACATCCTGTAACAGTAACAATATTTCAGGTTAAATCTGATTCTGCAGAAAAATGCTGATCAATAAATATCCATCGGGGCAACTCTTTGAGCTGTTAGCTTGACACTTGAGTGACAGCACCAATTCTCAGTCTCTTTTACACAGAGTTTTATGGCCTTGTCATGCACTTCTTTCAGGTTAAAAAGAAATACAGATTGGTGCAATTGTCTAAATGTTTGGCATGACTTCATCCTATGGAGTGACTATGATCAAACATTTTCAGGTAACAGGAATATTTTGTATCCTTTTTATTATTATTTTTTCCATTAACCGACTTTTTGTCTGCCAAACAAATCAGCATTCTCCATTCTGATATCCAGCTCCACAGGTTGTGAAGTCAATGGAGATGATTCTAAGGGTACAGTTCTTTCTTTTATGCAGCTCAGGACCGTATTTTCAAAACCATCTGCTGTTGCTAATGTGGGGTGGGATGTCCTTTAATGGGATCTCCAGGAGATTAATGGCTGCCTGACAGCCTCTGATGCCAAGCCAAACAAAACCTTGTGTATCCCCCACCAGTCAGAAGTGCTTTGGCTTTCTCTCCGTGCGCAGATCTGCTCCCCATCTTTTGGGGTAAATTCAGCCCCATTGCTTGGATCTCAGAAGAAGGGAGCTGAATCTGCTGCCTTGTGCTGACTTTCAGAATATCCTCATGCTTTTCTGTGACTCAGATCCTTCCCTGTAAAATGGGAATTTTGCTATTTATGTGGAGGGTAGGAGACTAAGGACAATTGAAAGAGAATTGAGAGAATTCAGCTACAGAAACATCAGTGAGAGCCACAGTGAGCTGGGGCATTTTTGCCAAGATGCAGCACAACAGGGAGCTGGGAAGTTCATGAGAACTTGCTTTAAGGCCTTCAAAAAATGTTTTAAAGTTAATAAAGAAACACTGAAAATGCAGTCAGTAGATTCTGACAGTTATTCAAAATTTTCCTCTCCTATGAGAAGCAGCTGAGGGTGGGAGTGAAAGCAGCCAGGAGGCAATTAGGGTGTTGCAGGTCAAAATTGTCTTTCCACTGCCCAGAGACAAATGGCCCTGGATTAGAAATGGCCTTTCAGGTAAATTCCGTGCCAGGAGGGTGAGTATGGGATTATCTACAAGGCAACACCGTGGCCCTGCTGCAGTGTCTCAGATCTGGTACTTCAAAAACTGAAACGTTTCTTTCCTCCTCAGCATTGAAGTAGCTCACATGTGCCCCATTTCTGGAGGATGAGAGATGAAATTACTTTTAAAAATGCCTAATTGAAAGGAAAAAATCCTACTATAAGTAATGGGATCTCTTGGGTTGCTCAGGTTCAGTGCCCAAAAATTAGTTTGACAACAAATGTCATTGAAATCAAGAGGGGTGTAGCACCTCCATAGCTTTGAGGAGCTTTCATTGTCTTTAAAATTCTGCATGCAAGCTAAATATTTCACTGTTGCTATGTTGTAGTGACATTGAATATAAACCCACCATTATCATATTCAGACTGATTTGCAAAATTAGTCTCTAGCCAGTCCTGCAAAATGAAAATGTGATTATTTTTGCCTTTGTTATTTATTTTAGTATGTAAAAATAGTGGGGAAATTGTGTTAAATGGTATTTGAGAGAACAAAAATAAAAGCCTAATCAATATGTTTATTTGACTAACTATACTGAGATAGTAGTGCATTTCACAACAGAAATCTCTCCGAGGAACAACAGCTTTTTAAATGTTTTCCTGTGCTGTTGTGATGGGAAATGGATCAGCAATTCCAAAAGAACTCCTTTATTTAAGAGTTACTTAGAACGAAGGAATCTGTGGGGAGCTGGATTCACCAAGCTCCAGGAGGCTCTGCGAGCTCCAGTGAGGGAATGGAGATCTGCATGGATTATTTCCCATTCCCCTTAAGAAAGATCAGTATTTGGCAGAAAAATATACAAATGCATGCTCACATAAGTAAATGCAAACCTTAACACACTTCTAGTTAATCTCAGCAACCACTAAACAAACTCCAATTGCCACCAATAGACTCCGGCTGTGTTTTAAAGGCTTTGGCCATGCCTTTAAAAAGAAGCAATTTCTGGCAGTCTGTTCTAGCTCAAGCAGAAGTTGCTCTGGGCAACAATGTCTGAGTAAAGGGCGATGTCTGCCTGATCTTTTTCTGTAATAAAGGATGTCAGAGCAGATTATTGCTGTTGTCCCTTCCAGCTCTCACACCTCGGAAATGACACACTTGCCTGACCAGACACTGAGACGTGTGCCCTGGTTTTTTTTGTCGCTCACTGGGGGCATCCAGTTACTGATGCAGCTCCAGCTGAGCAGTTGCATAAGCAGAGAAGCTGGCAGAGAGTAAGAGTGTAAGTGATGCCCGTTCCTGAGGGTTTGGTGCTGATAGAAGGTAACAGCGTCCCACAACGGCTTTCTTTGTGCCTTTTCATCCTGATGCAGCTTCTAGGGCAGGGAAAAATTGACAAAAGGTGGCTTGGATCCAAAGTGGATGGATAATTGATGGGGTGTAGAAGAAATCACAAATACCAGAGGTGAAATTATTTTTTAATCCTGGTGAATTGATTTGAATGCATGATTTGAAGGTATACTTTCAAATGTAAGAGGTCAAGGTCGTTCTAGCCCCAAAATAGCTAAACTGTTGCCTATTTTGGAGGTAAAAAAAAATTTAGACATTTTCCAGTAGCCTGGGCTCTCTTCTGGGCAAAATCTGGTTAGGTACTTGAATGCCACTGCAGCAATGCCACTTGTCCCGAAGGCCACGGGAAACTCACAGCCTAGGTCAGTTTAGAGAGTGAGCAGCAGCAGCGTCCCAGCAGTGAGCAGAAATGCAGTGTGTGTTTTTCAGAGCACAGGTTTCCTGGGCTGATTGATGTCTGCTCTGCGTGAGCTCCCTGCCAGCACATCCTGCAGTTACATGGACTGAGCTCACTGGCATGGCAGGAATCACAGGGGGTGCCAGGTGTCCTGGTGCTGTTGACATCGTGTTTTGTCTCATATTCTCTTGGAACTGGGGAAAGTCTCATTCTTTGGGGTGTGTCAGCTGGCATCTCTCTCTCTTGTGTGCTACCTGGACCACGTCCCAGCACTCAGGAGGGAGCTGGACGGGAGCTGTGTCTGCTCCAGCCCGGTCAAGCTGCCAGAGGGTGTTGCAAAGGGACAAGTCTCCATCTGGACTAATTTGGAGCTGAAAAAATGTGTGAAGTTTCACGAAAAAAAGACAGCAAGAAGACAGGATCTTGCAGGTTGTCCCAAATTGTATTTGCATGTGGATTCCCTGTAATTTTGTACACTAAGGCAAGGCAAAAGATTGCTCTATAAGTACTTGCCAATAAAACAGTAAAGGGGTTAAAAGTAGTTAAAAAAATTATTTCCTCAAGGGCAAAACTGATTTTGGAGACTCCCAAAACATGATGGCATTTAATTCAGCCTCAAACCCAGGATATGAGCTTTAAGCAGACATATTTTAGAAAGAGTTTTCATTTCTGAACCCCAAACTGCAAAGACAATGATACAGGAGAAACTGCTAGACATGAATGCAAGACTTCATGCTTTTCCTGAATGCAATTAGATCTGTTGCCCAAAATGCTAGTTTATTTTGGTGTTTAAATATTGGATTTTTGGAATTAAGCCTAAAATGTTGATGCCTGATATCTAGGCATGCTAGTAAAATCTGTTGAAGAATTTTTAAGTCTTAGACCTAGCTTAGCCCTTGATCTTTTTCTGATGTGGGTCATTAAAAAAAGTGGATTTGAAATAATACTAGCATTTCAACTGATGGAGTTTCATTTAGACCTCAGATGTATTCACAGAACAGATATTGCAGGCCCTCTCCATGTCTGTACATACAAATACAGTCGTAGACACAGATATTGCCAGGCTACTGAGGCTGTGACTTCAGGTGAGTGACAGATTGGCAGACCTTACCACTCGAAGGGCAAAAAAACCCAGGGTCCCTGTGCTGCAGCCACAGTCCTTTATTGTGTGGTTTTATGCATCTGTGCAGTTGGTTTAACCTCACACAGATCTGCTTTAGCTGTTTGCATTATTTTCCATCATCACAGCTTTTTACTGCACTGGGAGGTTTAAACAATGTCTGTGAGGGAAACCACTGAAAGTTCAAAACATTATATGAGAACTGGCATTTATTTTCAGAGCTGCTGGATTCAAGAGGGGGATGAGCTGATGTCCTAGAAGGGCTTTTTATTTGTATATGACATGTATTAAATTCTTCTGATTAGTTGCTGCAACATCACTGACGTCTCATACCTGCAGAAGAATTTAGTTGCACGAATTTGGTCTTAAGCCACGTCAAAAGCCTGCAAATGTTTGTCCATATAGTATATAAGTATTTAGTTTTATCTTTTATTCTAGCAGTACATATGACTAGTTCTGCATTTCTTTATTTTTGTTTTCATTTATCCGTTTCTTTTGCTTTTACTCTCTCTCTCCTTTTTGTTTACTCAAGGGTGGTTTTTTCTGCTTTTTGTAAGAATTCAGAAGGCAGCAAACAACTCGGAGTATCACTGGCACAAATTTTTAACCCCAAATTTCAGATGCTAACAAAACACGCCAGCAAAGCAGCATAAGAGAAACCAGGAGAGAAGCCGAATGAGACACGAGGTGGCTGTTTTTAAAGCATGAATGCATAAGAGGAAACCTGTTTTGTCCAGCTGAAAGCAATAGCACAGCTATTTCCACAGCGAGGAACAGCAGCTGCGGTAACACAGTGGCTGCAATGAAAAATTACAAGGGGTGTCTGTTCTCATATTTCAGATAATGGCCTGATCACCAGCTGAAGTCGGTCAGAAATCTCCCCCTGTGGTGTATTATTGCCCAATTAGATGTATTATGGGGTTTTACGTTCCTTATTGAAGCATTCCATGTGGGCCAGAGTATGAGGATGCATTGGATGGGCCTTGCTCTGTCCTCAAATGGCAGTTCTGTATTCTTGTGTTTAAGGGAGGCAAATCATGGGTGAGATTTAATGAGGCAGAAGGAAGGAATTTCTACCCCTGGAAATTATTTGTTCAGGGTCACATTTTCCTACTTGTTCACCTCCCTCCCACCTGAAATTCTCAGTGACTGGATTCTGGTAAAGCAAAGTGAGATGCTGTTGTTCTGTTCAGGCAGAGTGGAGGGCAGAGCCACTCGATTAACTGCAGACCACAATAAACAATCCCATCCCTTTCAGCAGGGGCTACCTTCATTCCAGCAAGGGAGACATCAGAAGAGTGATAAGACTGCTGAATAACTGGATAATACTGAACCTTCACTGTCATTCATTACTAGATGTAGGAAAGGGATATTTAGATGGCTGAAACAGAAAACGTGAGCACAAGCCAGTGTAACACATAAGTGACTGATGAAATGAATAGCCTAAGTTCCCTGGAGGAGCAAAACATGAGACTCATGATGTGGCCAAGTCTGAACGACCTGGAAGTGCTCCCTAGTGTTTACAAAGCCGTCCTTGATTTAGTCGTATCAAGATTTTCAGACATGGAGAGCCAAATTTGCTTCAGGGAAGACGAGGAGCCTGTGTGGATGTCGTGTATCACTGTACGCTGCTGCTGCTTCTGTGACTCATCTGGGGACATGCTGGGCTCCTGCCAGACAAGAAGGGCTTGCCTTGGATAGTCCTGCTCTCAGCAGTCCATCACATCCCCACTAACAAAGGGAAGGCTCACTTCAGCAAGGGGAAGCCAAGCTGGTGTTTTCACAGCTGCCCAGAGCTTGCTCAGCCTGTCATCCAAACCCCTGTGAGCCAGCTCTGGGACAGTGTGACCCAGAGCTCAAGGGATAAACAGGAGGTGCAGAGGGGCCCTGATGTCTGACCCTGCCCCTGCAGCGCGGTGTGCCCTGATTTGCACCACGGCTGCTTTGCTCTGTCTCCGTGGGTCCCGGACAGGCGGGGATCTCCTCATCTCAGCCCCAGCTCAGATGAATGGGGTCAGGCACCCTCCCCTTTCCTGCAGCCAGAAACACTGCTCATCATCCACAGCCACACGCAGAGGCGCAAAAATCCTGCTGCAAGTGTGATATAATGTGTCCCCTGAGAGTAAATCAGTGCAGGAAATGTGTTGCTGAAGGGGAAAGTGAGAGGAAAAGGTAACCTCAGTGCTGCCATCTGATACAGCTTTTATCACAGCGCTGAAGTCCCCTTGAAAAGACCAAACCAGTTGGGGAGCTGGAAAATGGTGACACCACACTTCCCCAAACCCCAAACCTCTCTGAAACCTCGCTCACCCCTTGTAGGAAAAGTTCAGCACCACTGCAATTCTTGGCACTCTCGTGAGTGTTTTTCATGGCATGGAAAAGTCCAGTGACATCTCCATGCAGTTCCAGTAGCACCACTCTGCTGAAGGGTAGCTGGGCTCTGAGGTTATCCTGGGGCAACCAGAATTTTCCAGGTGCAACCTAAAGCTGAGCATCTCCCTGCGTACTTGGTGATGTTAAGGTAGGTGAAAAAAAAGATTGGTTTGAAACTGAAAATTGCATTGAGGGTTTTAGACTCCTGAAGATCTTTTTTCAGGCATTTAGTTTGAAATGATCTTGAAAAACTACTTTAAAAAAAGCAACGAGAAAAGATGATACAGGTTTTGTTCCATAGCAAATTTGAATCTGTTCTGAGGGACTGTGTCATGATCACCTCTGGAAGTGATGGAGAGATTGATACTCATTTTTATAAGATTTGTAAGGGGTTTTTTAATAAGCTTTAATAAGTTTTATATTATTTATTAATATACCTAAGTCCTCTATTTAAATCAGAGAGCAGAACTTAACAGATGGTTGAGGGAGAATTGCAGCTCCACTAAAAAAGATTATTTTGAAGGCGGTAGAAGGAATTTCCTTTCGTTTTGTGAGTAAGAAACACAGAACTGAAAAAATCTATAAGTCTTTTACACTGGCTACTGTAAGGAGACCATCAGTTCAGAACAAATCCAGTTCTGTTTCTCATTCAATAATTGTTCCTGATGATGCCATGATGATTTTTTGCTTTTTCTTTTGTACCCCTTTGATACACTCTTTTATATAGCTTTTATGTATTCTTAGTGCTTTTAGCCTACATTGTTATAATTCTTTAAGTTTGATAATTTCTCTTAGACCCAGTATTCCGTTAAGCCAAGAGACCAAACATTCTAAAAACCCCAGAAACCAAGGTGCTCTCCAGAACACATTCTGTAAACAAGGATAGGCCCATCCAGGGGGAAGGTTCCTTGAATGAGGGGTCTTGCTGGAGTCCCTCACTGGGGAATCTTTGATAGATGTGCTAATTTTTGCAAGGCCTATAATTGCACACACATCACATTGGGGGGGCCATTTTCTTTGGTGGGGACATCGGGGTGCATTTCGGGGTGCATTTCATCACACCTGAGGATCCTTGAATAAATACCAAGGTAAACCCCTTTCCCCTCTTAACTGTGTTCAGCTCTCTTAATTTTAAGACCACGAAAAGACATCACTGAGTGCCATCTTCTGTATACTTAAATGCTAAGTATATATTTATAGCACACTGACATATTTAGCTGGTTTTATTACAATTGTTGAAATTGTTTGTGCCATTCAGCGATACTTTATTTCAAGTGTCTCTATTGCACTGCAAGTAGGCAATATAATAAAATTCTGATCCTACATAATCCATAAGTTTTTTAATACAAGCCATTTTTGTCTCCAGGAAGAACTAGCTTACCCGCAACAAAAAATATCACCCCTATGCAGAGAGACAAAAATATTTGGAGCAAAAAAAAAAGTAGAAATTCAGATTGGTTGATGGTAGGAAAAGGTCATTTTGTTGATTTTCATCAGGGAAGAGAAGAACCTCAAACAGTGAAGACTGGGTTGTTAAATTACTCCTGAGAATCATTAGCAGCTTTGTTTGGTTCTTTCCAGAAGTGCTCATTTCGCTCCATTACAGCGCAGCCCCAGAGAGATGCATCAGGTGGTTCAGAAAAAAGACAAAAATCTTTGCTCTAAAAATGTTTGTAATCCATAATTACGTATAATTTCTGGGAAGCAGGAGCATTTTGCAGCTCCTTTGTCTGAGTTCCTTGAGTGGGAAAAGCTGCTGAAATGCCTCCATGTTGGTCTCCATGAAAAGAAATAAAAGCTGATGGAATCATGTCTCTCACTTCTGAGCCCATCACTGGCCAGATCTGGGAACTGGCCCAAGTTTAGGCACCAGGAATAAAACTCATTGCACCTAGAAGTGTACAGTGTGGGCTTGCACCCAGTGCAGTATTAGTTTGGGCTACTGCTTGCTGCAAAAGCTGTAGCTTTGTATTTTTTTAGCAGTGGTTGGATCTTCTCACAGCTCTCTGGTCTCTTTTTTTCCCGGTATGGGACCTGGTTCTTGACACATCTGCACCAAACTGAGCTGTCACATCACTGCAGAGCACGGCAGATTGTCGGGACTGCAGCTGCACTGCATCTCATAGGGGACAAAACCATTCTTGGGCAAATGGTTTCATTTTCCATTGCCCCAGGTCACTGATTTGATCTATCAGGGCTGCATGACCCTGAGGCTCAGTGCAAGGGGGAAACTGAGACAAGGAGACTGGAACATTTCCATTTAGCAGCACCCTGAGGCTGTACCTCGTTGGGACTGCAGCCCACTGGGTCAGCTGGAGACATCTACACACTTCTCAAATAAATTAAGATCAACCAGCTCTGCCTCTCCGGATTAGGGGACTCAACATCTATTTGTTGGACTAAGCACCTTAATTTGAGCTCAGCCTGAAGGCTGCATTAAGTCTACAGGAAGCCATGAATAAATTGGTAGTCTGGTGCCTAAGGGACTGGCCTAATTGCTGCACACTTGGAAGTCCACCCTGCCTTTATTGTTCTATTGCTGTAAGTTTCCCTCATGAGAACTAGTTCTGTCTACCAGTACAGACTTTGGGGTAACATGGTTTTGTGCTAGTCATTCCATTATTTCCTTTTTACCATTCAGCTGAAAGAAAGATGGAAAAGTGAGCATTTAAAAAAAAATTAGTCAACAGTGCTGGAAACATTTGTAATTTTGTATAGATCTCTGTGCAGATATGCAGATCTGCTGAAGACATTGTCTGGATCATTTTCACTCAGCTAGAGTTGCTGGATATTACCTTAACTTAAAGTTCAAGGTAAACTAATAAAAACTAGGTAGTTTTCTGTCTTAGCAAATAGTGACTTGAATTTATCTATGCATGCACTTTTATCCCAGCAATTTGTCAGTGACTCCTTTTAGAATTACTCAAACAGCATGGATCTAGAGGAAATTTTAAAAAAAAGAGAGGCATAGAAAAAGAGTCTTATAGATATCTTTATTTAACAAAACTAAATGTTCTTTCCACTTTATTTAATTTGTCTGCATTCTCTGTTTCATAGCCCTAAGAGTATAATACAAAGATGAACACATGTCCTGGTAGATTTTTTTTTCATAGAAGCATAAAAAGTCTAGGATGCAAATGGGACATTGTAGTCTTTGTATTAACTTAGGCAATTCAGTATCACCTGGAATTTGTCCATTCAGTTCAGCTTCTCCAGCCAGAGGAGTTTGTGGATTGATTATACTAGTCCTCTGGCTTGAAAAATACAGCTGCTATATCCAGAGGTTCTTCCAGGATTAATTTATTAAGGTTTGAAACTGTGCCTCTCAGAGGCCTCCTAAAGAGCGCTGGTTTGAGAGACAGGTCTGGGGAATGCTAAAGAAAAGTCATTAAAGGCATTTTTCCATGAACTGTAGTTGTGGTTTTAGGAGGGGGGCTCTCAGTGCAGCTACGAGTGGGAAAAATTAAAAAGCTTTCAGAGGATGTTGTAATTTTTTTTTTGTTTTTGCAAGCTCTTATCCCATATCTTTAGTTCCATTAGTCATTAGTTATCCACTGTCTTATCAAAACAGATCAGGTTGTTGTGATTTGTCTCCTGTTGCCCTTTCCCATCAATTAAAACATAAAATGCAGCCCCTCTGCTCAGTGATGGAGAAATAGAGAAACCCCCAAGCTGCAGTGGCACCAGGGCTCATGTTTTCTAACTTTCCTTTTCCTTCTCAGAAACTAGTTATTCCAACATGGCATTTTGTTTTCCATCAGTAAATTAAGCTGCACCTGCAAATCCTATTTATTTTGCCATGTAAATTGCCTGAATTTTATGTGGCTCTTCACTCAGCTGTTTGTAAGGTAAGTGTGAGCAATAACTGTTATATCCCCCAAAGGAGAGCACTGAATATTATTTGCTTGAGGAAGTGTCTTCATCCTATGAGGCAAATTCCAAGGGACTAAAGGAAACTGTGTAGTGGCAGTTGGGGATGGCCTGAATCTGGAGACAGAGGAAAGGGTGTTTTTATAGCTGACACCTCCACAGAAGTAGAGTGTGACAAAAAGACCTTTGCACTGGTCTTTCACTACCCACTGCTTTTGTGCATTACAGCAAAGCCCTGTGAAAAAGTAACTTCATGCTAAACTCACTGTAGATACATGACCATGCAACAGCCTCAGCTGAGAAATCATGGATATCCTCACGGATTCACGGAGATGCTGCTTGGAAGAGACTCCCAGAGGTCACTCAGTCCAGGTACCTGCTCAAGCAGGACCAGCACCATCAGCAGATCCGGTCAGCCTTGGCCTTGTCTGACTCAGCCCAGAAATCTCCAAGAGTGGAGGTCGACAGCCTCTCTGGGGAGCCTGTTCAGTGCTGCTACACCCACTTGGTAGGGAGGGATTGCCCAGTGTCCAAGCTGAACCTCCCAAGATTCAGCCTGGGGCCACTGCCAGTGTGAGTAACAGGAAAAATTTGTTAATTTTTAATTTGCAGCTACCCTTCCAGTAGCTCAGGTTGACTTTAGATTGCCCTTATTCTGAAGGTATCCCCTTCACCAGAGGTCAGGACCCAGCTCCCCCACCTCTCCAGGTAGGTCACAAACCCAAGCTCCCTCACCAGCTGCTCAAGCCTCTTCCTCCACATCCCTTTTGAACTGATGGGCTAAAACCAGACCTGTATTTCAGGTGCAGCTTCACTGGCACTAATAGGGATAAAAAATACCCCTGATCTGATCCCCCACTCCTCTTTGGGAAGATGAGAGTGCAGTTTGCCTTATTTACCCTGAGAGCACCTTGCAAAAGTGTCTGCTGAGAGCACTGTGACATGGAAACTTCAATCTAAAATTCTGTATGTGCCAGCATTCTTTTTTTCCTACAAATCTTTGTGACACTTCACCTGTACAACCTTGCCAAGGTAAGGTTTACTGTGCACTTACAAAAAAATGATTTGCAGACTTGCTGCTTGCCTGGTATATGCAATATTTATTTATTAGAGTTTTGATTTATAAGACTTATATAAGAAAATACATTTTCCAAGCTCTAGGAGATTCTGCTGTAAATTAGAAATACAGTCACATAAAAACAGACAAGTTATTGCTCCTCCCAGAAAAGTAAAAAAAAAGAGACACCCAAACTTGCATGAAACTTTCATTACTGTGTCTCAGTTTGTATAAAATACACTTGGGATGTTCAGTATCTCCCACAATTATGCAGGAATAGATAAGATATTCCACAAGTTGCTCTGACTGTTGCAAAGTTGAGGTTGTAGTGGGTCACAAGAAAAGTGCAAATTTTAATGATGTGTGACTTTTGTGGAATGTCTTGCCTAGGAAGGGGCTAAGGTTCAGCCGGTCGTGCTGAACCCAGGGGTGGCAGTGAGGGACAGGGGCAGGGAACAGGTCCAAAGCCACCTCTCTGTTTCTGACTGACACCTCCAGCTCCTGGCACGGCTGCAGGTCTTGTTAATCAGTGTTTGGTTGGGTTGTTGGCTTTAAAGGTTGAACTCTGGCTTCTCCAAAGAGAGGAATAAACTGTAGCTGCTGTGGCCTGAAAGCCATGGGCTGTTAGCACAGGTTCCTGCGGCCACTTCAAAACTCCTGTGCAGGAATCTGGGAACTTGGGATGGATGTTAAGAGAAAAGGGAGCATTTAAAAGTCAGCAGCTCAAGTATGGTGCTTCTCTATGTGATTCATTAAGATTAAAAAAAAAATGAAAAGAAATTTCAGATTGATTTGAAAGTGCTCACGGCCAGAAATATATCAAAAGAAGGCAGGAACTTAGAATAGGCAATGCAAAAGTTTTACTTTGGAGTTTTATAAGTTCTAGTGCCTCAAATATCATTCAGTCCGTTCTGGAAGAAGGAAGATTTCAAATTTTCTCTCTGACAAACTGTTTTTTGATTCTCACATGTTCAGCATACAGGGCTCTTCAAAACAAGTTCTAGGTACTTTATTTTTCAGCAGATTTCCCTCTTTCGCTTCTTCTTGCTTAAGGAGAAAGCAATAATTCTCTTTGCTAAAAACTTTTAAGAAGAAAAATCTGAGGCGGAGAATGAACCTGGAAAAATTTAGAAAGGTGAAAGTTTCAGAAAGATCCTGGTGACACCAACCTAAAGATTATTATTAGAAACCTTCATGAATCCTTAATGATTGCACATCACAACCTGTAACCTCAGTAGGATGAACACATCCTCTAGAGTTCAGAGATGTTCAAGTAACATCTTTCTTGAAATGTCTTAGCAAATTATAAGCAAATAAAGACATGTTAGGAATAAAAAGAAGTGTCATTCAGCTTTTGTCATACCGGTCTTGGTAAATCCTACCAGTTAAATAATTTAAAAAATTTTAAAAAAGCCCACCTGGAAATGGAAAGAAGGACAGAATTTTGAAAAATCACCAAAAATTGAAAGTGTGTGCATACATATATACATACACACACTCTCTCTCTCTCTTTACTTTTTCTTTCTTTTCCTTCTAGTTCATTAAATATAAATATCATTTATATAAGAGAAGATAATGAAATGATCAATTCACAGTCTATCAGTGGCTCCATCAGGCAAAGTGATTTTTTTATCTAGCAAAAACACCCAGCACATAAAACAGAATAAACCAATGATTACACCAAGTGACTGGCAGTAAAAGCTAAACAGGTACATATTAAAAATATGGACAAAAGTTAAATGGAAGAGATAATTCACCAGGGAAAGTCTGCCTTTGAGCGTGGTGATTTTTTTATGTGAGAATAGGATGATTTGCTAGAAGAGGTGTGTTGGGTTTTTTAGACAAGGCAAAGAAAAGTCTAGAAAATGGATCTGCCAAGTGGTGCTCTGGGTGAGTATGTGGTAGTGGCTCCTGAGGGCTCGCACACCTTTATCTCAGTGGCTCTGAGCCAAGACCAGCACCAAGTGACGTGGTGGCGAGACTGCTGGGTGTAAGCAGAGCCCTGTGAAGGCTTGACAGAAAAACAGAGCCAAGAATAAATCCCCAGGAAAGTGATGGTTTTAATTATCACTCAAAACACAAAGATAAAAGCTCGTGATATTAAACACTGCCTGGCTAGGAGTGATGCAACACACGAGGGGTGTGAGGATGGCTCTCTCACACAATTTGGTGTGAGAGCCTCTGACCTTGAGAGCCTCCCAGGGCGAAGGCTGGGGGCGAGATGGTGTGATTGAAATGCATCAGCAGGGAGTGGGGGGTGTGTAATAATTGCACAATGACAATCAAATGATGAACAAAGCCAAGCTGTAAGAACAGGTTTATTGTATATGAGGGAAATATTACTTCTTGCAGAGGACTGTGGGGTGCAGGAAGGTGGAAGCTCGTGTGGCTGATCACCAGCAGCAGATCACCTCCTGCTTTCTGCACTTCCAAACACATGAGCACTTGAGTAAGACGGTCCAGAGATTTTTGTGACCACTGGGGAAAGGGAACCTTAAAGAAGCAGTCGGCATGGGTTTGTTCAGGACTACAGGATCACAGGGCAGTGCAGGCAAATTGGATTGGGGAATAAATTCCTGGGAGAGCTCCATCTGACTCAGAGGTCTATTAATTTGTGAGACAACTGTGACAGCTTTTGGTGTTAGTTGTCACTGAACTCACAGTTCATGGAGACGGGAGAGGAGTAACACTAGATCAAATCTGTCCAGGACAGAAATTGAGTCATAACAGTAATGATAATAAAATACTAATTACACCTGGAGCAGCATTTTAATAATGATAATTCAGATTATGTAAATGTACCATTCTCTTTAAACATGCTAACTACCTGTTCAAATTGGAGAAGGTCAGTGCAGTGTGTGGCTGGCTCTCATCAATTTTTTTCTTATATACTGAAATTCACAGTCTTGGCTGACATCCATTTTCCTTTTTCAATCAGCAGTTTACATTTTAAATTCATTCATTAGGTAATAAAAAAAATCTTTAATTAAAAAAGTAATTTATTCTTAATGACTCCAGGTCCTATAAACTGACAAAAAGTCTTGCTTTAACCCATTTATTAGAGTCTGAGTGACGTGTTATCTCCCCAGAATGCTAAAGATTATGACCATTATCAGCTTTGTTTACTCAGCACACACAGAGGATTTTTGGCTGTGTGGAGATGCTGGTGCCCCTTATTACTTAAACACTGGCTACAAGACCTGCATGGTGACTGTAAGCAGTGCCCTTAAGTTTGATATCCATTTGATTAAGAAACATTTCATCTCTGATAAGAAATGGCCAGAGTAAGGGTTAATATTTTAAAGGGCTTCTTTTGGTGCATTTAGCAGAGTTTCAGTGTTGTTTGACAGAAGCTGAGGGAAGAAGGAGAGTGAAAAAAGGTGTTTGGGCTACATGGGTAGGTCTTTTGCCAGAAAGAAAGAAAGAGAAAGAAAGAAAAAGAAAGAAAGAAATAAAAAGAAAGAAAGAAAGACAAAGAAAGAGAGAAAGAGAGAAAGAGAGAAAGAGAGAAAAAGAAAGAGAGAAAGAGAGAAAGAGAGAAAGAGAGAAAGAGA
>VXBT01010232.1:0-72805 GCA_013400235.1 Oriolus oriolus | reverse complement strand
AAAGAAAGAAAGAAAGAAAGAAAGAAAGAAAGAAAGAAAGAAAGAAAGAAAGGAAGAAAGAAAGAAAGAAAGAAAAAGAGAAAAAGAAAGAAAGAAAGAAAGAAAGAGACAGAAAGAAAGAAAGACTGTAGATATTAGCTGATTTTTTATACAGCATGGTCTTGTCTTTCTATGTCCAGGGTCAATGCCTTTGTGTCAAGTGAATAATGCACTAGATTTGCATAGCAGGGTGGGGAGGAGATGGGGAAGGGAAAGGAGGAAATAAATTCAGACACTGAACTGGCCTGCCTTGGAAGGAAATTAAGGTCTGAATATCTGATACTTGCTCTGTAGGTACACAAGGGCCCCTTCCTTAGTGCTTTGTGTAACGGCACAATCAAGCCAAATTTCATATACTTGCAGATATTCCTTTCTGGAAATGGGGAAAATTAAAATTTTTAATGGTAGCTGTTGAGTTTAAATTTTCATTCACTGTTTTTAAGCACAATTTTTCTATGTTCAGGTTCAGAGAAAGCATTCCAGTGTCACTCACAGAAGTTCAACATTTATAGAAAATCAGTGTGAATGTAAATCACACCACAAGTGAATACTTAGGAAACATCAGCTCATAATGAATGCAAAATAACAGAGATTAGCTCTAGAACTGCTCATCTGAATTCAGAAGTAAAATGTTGTAAGTAACCATTACAACTGTCATGCATTTAGCAAAGCTTCAACATTATCTGTTTCATGAATTGGCCCTTGTCAGCATTTAGGAGAAAATGAGATGGACGAAAAGAGAAAAGAGAGGGAGCAAGTGCAATACTGATTTGCCAGGAATTTTCTTTCATTGGCAGAGGACTGTGAAGTATAAATGAAGTTTTGATCATGTCTAGTGATAATTTGTGATGCCATAAAATCAAGTTCATTGCCTGGCATGTTTTGAAGATCAAGATTTGGCAGTTTCTGTCCAGTTTGTTACATTTTAAATATTCTAACAAGTTGTGGGACTGGTGTGCTTCAAGTAATGTGGGTTGGAAAACCAGAAACGTGGTAACAAAATGTTCTACACAATTACCCAGTTGCTATGGAAGCTGCTTTCTGAATTTAAAGTGTCCTTTTCACTGGAAGAGTTTCCACATTATCAAACAGTCCCACTCTGAGGGATTACCCTGGGATCTCTCTCAGCAGAGGACTTCCCAAGGAAAGGGTTTTTCTGGCACAGTCCTTTGTATCAAGTTAATCTGACTCTGAAGACTTGATCAAAACTGGATAAGCACTAAGTGGAGAAGAGAGTATTTTCCAATGTATTTTAACTCTATATTCATTGGGTTTAACATCTTTCTTGAAATCAGATTTACATATGAAAAAACTCCATTCCCTCAGTAAATAGGAAACTGAGACACGTAATTATGCAGCTTCATTTTCAATAAACCTGACCTAAAAGCTTTCAGTTCATAAAAAGAACAATTATTCCAGCTCAAAACTAGAAATGGAAGCTGTGCCTTGCACAGGGCACATCTGATCTTCTGTACCATCCTCCCACTCTCATCTCACGGTGTCTCTTAGAGCTCCTTCGGACACAGATACCACTGTCCCTCTGCCAGCTGGCCCTGGCACCTCAATCCACCATTAATTTTTTATAAAAGACATTTTTCCTAGCCTTCCCCCACCTTCTCCCCCCTTTCACGTATTTCAAAACTTCAGGAGCATAGCTGATTTTTCAGCGTAAGTGCATGCTCTCTGGTTTTGATGGTGGTGTTACCAAGGATACCATGATATGTTTTACTGAAGATGGTAATAATTCTTTTTAAATCTTTTTTTCTTTTCTGGACCAAAATAACGTTTTGCTTTCCAGTCAAGAGCTGATCAAATGATAGTGCAACTTCAAGTTGCTACGGAAACCAGACTACAAAGACACAGATACAATATTTATCTAATATCTTCGTTGCAAAAGCGTATTTTTGCTCTGTATGCATTCTCTGAAAATGGTACCTTAAGCAGGTAACATCAGCTCATAAACTGAATCCAATCCTAACTGTAGCAAAATGTATAAGGAACAATAAAAGTGTTTTATTGCAATAATCCCCAAAGACTTCACATGGTCATCAGATAGTAAACTTTAATATAGAAATAGTAAAGAAAACAGTTGCCTACTTTCTTCTCTGCCAGTATTCATCATCCATTTTACAAAGAGCTTTGTGGAATATTGACTCAGAGGAACCTGCAACAGTTTTTGCAGTCACACCTTTTGAGGTGAAACACATTTTTATTTGCCCTACAAACAACAGAAATGACCATGAAAAAAACCCAAAAAACACCAAAACCCAAACAAAATCAGATACTGGATGTTAAACCTGGTTTCTGCTACTCAAATAAACAAAAACTTTCAATGTAGTTGTAGAAAGTAGCATTTAGGAAGATTTCCATGGGCATTTCCAATTTTTTTAAGAGCAAAACTTTCCCAGGTGAACCTGCTGGCTGGTGCAAGGGGCTGTAGCTCAGCAGCTCTGCATCTCCTCAGGGCTTTGCACCAGCTGAGAGACTCCATTTGAGGACAGTTTACAGAAAAATAATGGATACGAGGGTTCATCAGACAACAAGGAAATTGTGTCATCACGAATTAATTCAATGCAACAATTTGCAAACATCATTTGGACTGGACAAGAGGACTCCCTCTTTCTTCATTTCAAACAGGGCAGAAAGCTGGTTATACTTAGGGTTGCCTCTGTTTACCTTTGTCCAGTTAAATTATGTTGAAGGGTTTCTGTTTGGGGTTTTTTTTTAAGTGTGCAATACAGTCAAAACTTGTTGGCAGGAGAAGGTGACGGCAGAGGAGCCCCTCAGCAGAGTGATAGCTCAAAAAAACATGAGCTGTGTTCTTGTTTGAATTTTAAGCTTCACTGACTTGAGCCTGGCTTCATGGAGCTGAACAATAGGAATATTTTGTCACCTATTCCTGAAATACCTCACCTAAATTTTGCTGGCTGAGTGTTTAGACTATGCCAGTCATCAAGCACTAGTTAACTGAGAAAAACACCAGCAGAGATGGGTCAATCACATCTCCAAAATAATGCCCAAGACAGGTGAGATGAATCATGTCCTGAATAGCTCTCCATTAAATGCAGAGGGAACTCGGGCAAGAAGCAAAACGAGCTGCTAGGCACACGAATTTGCTGAGATGAACCTCGGTTCTGGGAGGAGACGAATCCTGGCTAATCCCATGCAAATGGAGAGAGCAGCATCCCTGAGTCTGGGGGATGTGCAGGGAACTTGTGCTTTCACAGCAGCTGGATCCCAAAGCAGATGCACCTGAGCACATTGCTGGAGGCTCTGGGATGCTTTAGGACAGGGGGCACACAGATTTAAATCAGTTAGAGGTGAGAAGGCATTTGGGGAGAGGTTGTTTTTGATTGCTGTGCTCGGATACAGCTTAGAGGAGGGTTTGCTGTCTCACGGGCCGTGCTGTGCCAGGGTGAGCGCGGAGCAGAGGCAGACACTGCCTCGTTTAAACCAGCAGGGTGCCTTTCCACAGCGGTGTTCTCTGCGGGGTAGGTGTGCTCTGTGGCACTCCAGGCTTTAATATTCTTCAAGGAAACAGGATTATCAGACTTCCCTGCAGAGAAGCAATCAAGCGTGCAACCGTCAGGTTGGGACCAAGAAGGAGAATATGCAAGATCTGCAGCTATTTCACTGGTTGAATCTGGCAATACACCTCTTATCTATCCCACAGGAGGTAAAAGAGCAATGTGTTGTTGTGGTGTGAGAATAAAAAAAAATATTTCAGAGCTGGGATTTGTTTTTAGGTTATCAGAAAATCTACTCTGCTTTGCAGTGTGGTGGAGCTTGAATCCTGGTGTACTTGCTCCACTTCTTAAACTTAGTGGCACTGAGCCTTTGCACAGGGTAACATCTCTGGTGTGACACAAGTGTCCCACCTTATCACTGCTGGCAGATTTCCATTCCACCAAAATTAGATTTCTGCTTCTTCCCTCCCTATCACAATTCTGTGTTTGTCTTTTTTCCTTCTCACAGCTTTTATCTCTTTACCTCAATTGGCATTTTCCTTTTTAATGTTTCATTTTCCTTCTCTTCATGGACAGCTTTTGTGTCCATCACATGCCTTGGAGGGAGATAAGAGATGAGGCTCTTTATTGTGAGCACTGAATCCATCAAAAAGTAAGTTACCAAAAAATAACAGATTCACCAGCATATTTAAGATGAAGTCTGAACAATTATCAAGGGCCTTGCAATTAATTTCTTCATGTCTCCACCTGCAGCTTGTTAGAAATGCACCTGATTCCAGCATTAGGGGATATGGATTCCTATTAGAGATTGTCATGCGCTTGTGTAGGCACATGAATTTTTCATGCAGATGCTCCTATGGTTGGGTGATTACTTCAGCAGAAATATTTGTTTCATCACTAATATATTAAATAGGCTGCAGACACTAGCAAAATCTGGCTTGAGAAAGGAAGAAAAGCTGGCACAGGCTGCAGTCTGTCACATCTAAATGACAGCCATGTAATAATTGCTGCCATGCAATAATGCAGCTTTACCTTCTCGTCTTCTCTTATTTCCCAAATAAAAAATGATGAAGTGCTGCAGCTACCACACCCTGTGCTAGCCCAATTTATTCCCATGTCAAAGAGAAAATTTCTACCAGATAAACAATGAATCCATTTGTTTCTTTATTTCCTGGCAAAAATCAAGACTGTTTGATCCATGATTGAAGGTCAGAATTGACACTGCACTTCCAGAGAGCACAGACATTGATTGCTGGAGGAGGTTTTTTGCAAACAAACATTAGTAGATCAAGTCAATATCTACTTCAACCTTTTCACACACTGATGTTGTTTTTGTCAGAGTTAGAGTTGAAAAGAGGCTCCTTTCTATCTGATTGTAAGGAAATTTTGGGAGAGGTTTTTTTCTGTCTTTACAAAACAAGTGCAGAAATTTTGGGTGACGTTGCCGTGGTAGTTCTATTTTGTTCACATTTGGAAAAAACCCTAAATTTGTCCTATTTTCCTGATTTTGGAGAGCCACATACCTGGGCTCTCTGCGTTAGACTCACCATATGGACAGCAAAGAAATCCAGGCAGAACCAGAGCATGACTCAGCCCGAACCAGAGTCTTTACGACTACCTGCCTTCACTGACAGCACAAAGAGCAGGAGCTCGGCAGCTCCTCGGTGGAGCAAGAGTTCTCTCAGTTGTAAAGATTGGCAGCTCTAAACTAAAGATCAGATCTGCTGTCAAGAAAGTATCTGTTAACTGGAAACTGAAGCCCTCATCTGGGACTCACAGAATTGTGACATTGAAGCTGGAAATTCCATAGAGCAGACTTAGCTCAAAAGACAGTCCCTGAGATCGAGGATGTGGGTGAGTCTCAAGAATCCTGTTTTAAAACTGCTTTCACTCCAACCTCAACATCACAAGTGCAACTCACTTACGTACAGGCTACAATTTTTTCCCCTCACAGTTTTCACATTTCTCAGAAGACTGTCTGACTGTCTTTTTAACCTAAAAGAAAATTTAACTTATTTTTTTTAAAAAAAACCCTTTCCTTGGGAAGGTCTCTGCTGAGAGAGGTCCCAGAGTAGTCCCTCAGAGTGGGACTTTTAATTAAAATAAGGCTTTGGTTATATTTGAAGAGGAAGTTAGGTGTATTTTGTCTGGATACATAATAATACAAAAAGGCATGACAGCTTAAAGGAATTCTGTTATGGACAAACTACCACCACCATGTATCAAACACGTTCCAGTTTTGTGCTGACAGATTTCAGCCTTGTCACCTGCTCATGTTGCACGTGGGAGTAGCTGGAGCACAAATATCCTTTTGTGTGGCTGTGCTTTGATCAAGACACAAGCTAGATGATCATCTGGTTTGGTTCCAATTAATTCCTGGCACTGATGCCTAAAAACGCCAACCTGGAAACAGAGACTAGACAGCAGTAAGGGAATGAAGGTGGATATTTATTCAAAAGGTGGATATTTATTCAGAGGCACACCCTGGGCAGGCCAAAGGCTGTACCCAAGATGGACCCCAAGTCACGAGTTCTTCACACTGTTATACCTTTGGTCCATTTGCAGATCAGCAGAAATTCACCAGCTAAACTTTAGCTAATGATGGAACTGCCCCTCAGCTTGCCCCCCCTCCTTGAGATGCTGGGTTACACACTTTGGCCCTAGGACGGGCTGGGTGTCCTTGCAGAGCAGGCCTGGAGAGGCTTTGTTATGTCTGTGTGAGCATGAGAGAGCAGCAGCTGACAGGCTGCAAGGCAGCTCAGAGTTACACACTGGGAATACAGAATTTGAAAAATGTAAAAGCTAAAACCTAAGGCATCAGCACCAGACCCCAAGCTCAGCTGTCCCAGGCAGATGCAGTTAAAACTTGGCTTTTGCCATCTCTCAGCACCAGTAGTGATGGATTTAGCAGATGGGATCACAGGGTTGTGCTCCTCCTCCTCACCTGCTCTGTGGCAGGGAAGGAGCTGCAGTGCACTATTATCACCATGTTTCCATCCAGACACTGATATTTGAACTGGGAAACATGCTTTGCCTGGCAATGGGTACAAATCTGATGCTGGGATTGTTTCATGGTAATTAGTCTGAGCATGGTGATCACTGAACTCTTCAGAAAGCCGTGAGTTGTGTTCACCCCTCCTAAAGGTTTCACAGATTTTTCAGCACCATTTGACAAGATATTTTTTCAAGATCACGGTTCCTCAAAAGAATTTCCATGAGTATGTCTAGACTCCCAACCAAAACATTTCCATTCGCTGTTTGACAGCAGAAATCAATGACAATAGACTGAGAAGTCATCAATGAACAGCAAAAGAAAAGATGTAAAACCTCTTAATGCAACGGATGAAGAACTCTACAAGTTAATCACCCCAGTTATTAAATAAATATTTATAAACAACCCATATCTTTAAAGACTCAGGATCAGTTCAGAAAGGGATCAAATAAAATGAATCAGTTTAAACATAACTGACATTCAAAAAAAATGTTTTGACTACTGAAGTCAATGCAGAATTGATTAAACAGCTCAGTGTGTAGAGGGCGCAGCTTACTAGGTCTAGCTTCTGAGAAAATAAGATGTTTCTCATGTTACTAAACCTTCTGTTACTTCATTTTTACTCCGGTATGATAAAGCAGATTTACTTCTTATGTACAATGGGGTACTAAAACAAGACCAGGGCTGGAGCTGATGCTGCACAAATGTGCTTTGTCCTGGAAATCTCTATTTAAAATGTGATCAAAGCAGCCTATGAGTAATTTAGGGGTGGTGGGGTTGCAGCAACTATATTTAACCTCTCACATACCTATATTTAAGATGAATGTAGAAAAATCGCATAACCAATTGGATTTAACTTGGAGAATACAAAAAAAAATTAAAAAGGTTCAAATTATGTAAAATAAGATTATCAGCTCTGAGACAGAAATACAGAATAGCTGGTGGGATTTTTTAGAGTCCATAAAGGTGAGAAATTCAGGCAGAATGAAGACACTTTCTGGGACTGTATACACTGTTACATCCTCAGAGAGGCATGATAGTACATGATTTTAAGGTGGAAGAGTGAACCTGCTGCGAGGAAGGAAAATTCTTTTCAAGAGAAGAATGTCTGAACTTGGAGGGAGGCTTACCTTTGCTGAGAAGGTGAACACAAAGCTAAAGCAAACTTTAGAAACTAGAAATGGGTGTAAGGTTAAATTAAAAAAAAAATCCATGCGAAAGCAAGCTGAAGTTTCAAATGACAGCTGCAGCAGCTGAGAGTTACCAAATTTTGAAGTAAATTCTAGTCTGGGAGAATGAAGATCCAGAAAACAAAGTGTGATCAGTCACAGATTTCTGGATGCTGTTAATCGGGCTGGAGAGGATTAATTAATAGATCATGATTCCACCATAATAAAAAGACAGGGCCAAAAAATGGGCTTTGCTGTTTGAAAATAACATTTTAGGTCTTCAGTGAAGGTTGGGTATAGACAGACAGAGTGGAAAAGGAGAGGCTGTGAGGCCACAGGTATTAACCAGGATGAGGCTGCACACCCAAGAAAGTGACTGCCTCCACTGTGAAGTATTCTTCTGTTTGTTTGGATGGTAAAACACTTTCCAAACAGTGCTGTGCCCAGTGGTGAACACAAGGAAATAGCCCTGACTCAATGCTGGAAGGCACACAGCTGGAAGGCTGTGAATTCCATTCCCCTATCACTGCTGAACCCCACTAGGACCAAAAAAAAACACACACTGAGCCCTTTCCTGGTTATTGAACAGATATATTTATCCACTATTTTAATCTATTCCTTTTCACATCACAAATTTTAAGGAAGGGTTTGAAACAGGGTAATGAAATTATTCCTCTACTTCCTCCCATTGTTGATTCCAGGGAGCTCCTCTTAGGCCTCAGTGGGCAGCTGGGCTGTGTCCTTCAGAGGAGGGCGGCGTTTGCTGGGAATGACCAATATGAGCAATCTCTTTGGAAAATGTGATTTCTTATTCTGCAGCTCTAAAAGTAAACACTTTTGAAAACCTGTCCTTATTGTAAATGTCAGCATCTTGTTAATGAATACAAGTGTTTGTGGGGAGGAAGGAGAATGGCAAAAGGGTGTTTGCTGTGCATATTCACAGGGCTGAATTTCAGCCTTAAAGAGCAAATAAGGATGGCTCTACTAAGTTTGATTGTTATTGCTGTATTCTGGTTCCTAATAGAGCAATATGCCTAGAAGAAATGGAAAAATAATTGGCTATATTTGATCCTGTGTCATCAATCATTCACCCACCCATCCATCCAACCAAGCATTTAATGAGAACCACTGAAGTTTCCCTCGGAAGTAATAAACAAAAATACATCCTGCAATTAATTCAGGCATTGCAAAATGTCCACTTAATTTTACTGGGTGTACTAAATCAATTCTATGCTTCATTCAGTGCATTGCAAGGAGCTGGCTGGCAAGAACTTCATCAGTTATTAACTCACAATGTAAATGAAGTTAATGCCTTTTTGCTGTGAATTGTCCTCTGCTGTTAAACCTGAAAGTCAATGGGATAGAGGAGGAGCTGATTCCTTGTAAAATACAATAGCTATATTCCATTTTTCACCTGCAACCAAATCCTACTAGAAGGTCTGACTTCCAGCATTCTTTACTGTGCTTTACTTTTTGAAAGAAAAACCTCCTGTCGCTGTTTCAGGCAAAACTCATTCTTTAAGCTCCCTCCAAGAAATAGCACTGTTGTTCAGGTAATGATTCCTCTAGTTAAAAATTACATTAGCATAGTTAAATTTGACTTTTACTCACAGTGCACTATTAGACTCTGTCCTAAACATGGGCTTTCCTCAACCTTCATTGGTTTCTTTTTTATTTACATTCCTTGAGTTGATAAAGGTAATGTGGAATACTCTGGTGCAAGTTTCTGGTATTTTTTTTCATGGCACTTTGGATTCTTATTATTTTCCCCTACTTTTAACTTCATTCAGGTTTTAATGACATTGGGTTTCATGTTAAATTAAATCTTTTTGGTTTCATGCCTTTCATCATAGTAATGAGGAGCAGATAAAGAAAAGAAGCTGGAGTGACATAAAGTTTCAACAAATAAGACATCTCAAGTCCATTGAAGAGTGACTGACAAAATATTTTAAATGAAAAATAGGTGACTTCTTTGACTCCCACAATGATTAATTAGAATATTTCACTTGAGTTTTAAACACTAAAGCCCTGGTTTATCCCTGGTCACCTGACCAGGGTGGTTGAGATCCATGTCACCTTACTTCAAAAATCAAAAATATAGGCTTGTAGATCTACCTTAGTCGAATATTCACTGTGTACAGTATGGGGAAGTATGGACAAGGAATTTTAGAACTTACTTAAGCCAGGATGAGCCATTTTCAGGAGATGTTTGTCTTCTGCATTAGCCTTAGAATTGTTGAGAGGTTTTCTACCCTGCATTTCTCTGCTGGCTTCTGGTTCCTATTTTAAAGAGTGATCCATTGTTTAAAGTGATTTTGCTAATTAGCTACAGAACTTGCCAGTGACTTGCTAACAACAGAGAAATACGTCCTGATGCTCTCAGATGAGAACATCAGAACTGTTGAGTAGGTCATCTATTATAGCCCTGTCTGCCTTATCCCTTCACGGGTTCTTGACCTCCTGACCCTCCTCAAGAGAGGATTTCTAATAACTCCTGAGTGCAGAAATATGGGGAATTATTCCATAAAAGGATTTTAGCTACAGGGGAGAGTCTGTCACTCAATTAAAGCAACTAACCCTGGAATCTAGAATCTTACCTCAGGTGTTAAAACTCCTTGTGCTTTGGGGTCAGCTCAAATCCTCCTAAACTCCATTAAATGCATTGAGTTGGTCTGCATTGACCACGAACTTAGAAAACTCCTTCCTGTGTAGAAAAGTACCTGTACATCTCTGGTGCTGAATCCATACTCCAAATAACTACTCACAAACTCAAATAAAAAGAAAGAATTGCTAAAAAAATGCTGTTTGCTTGCTTTCTGCTTTGCTTTGCCATCATTACCATATCAATCCACACTTCATAACTAAATCTCAACAATATGGCATTCAGCTGACAGGACAAAATAATAATAAATATACATTAAAAATGTAACAGTATACTACCAAAATTTGCTACATATTAATGAACATTTTCATCACCGGGCTTTGAATGCGACTTGGAACACAAAGACTGCTTCAGCTTACATGTCTAAAAGATAAATAGGACAAGGGGTAGTGGTTTTAAACAAAAAGAGTGTTGATTCAGTCTAGTTATAAGAAGATTGCTCCAATAGATGTGGTAAAACACTGGCACAGGTTGCCCAGAATGGCAGTAGATCCTCATCTCTGGAAACATTCAAGGTCAGGACAGATCTCTGAGCAACCTGATCTAGTTAAAGATGTCCCTGCACATTGCAGGAGGTTGACCTTTAAAGGCCCCTACCAGCCCAAACCGTTCTTTGCTCCTATGATTCCATAATATTTAAGTTTAAATTAGTCAGTTATAGACTCCTTTAATAGTTTGAAAGGAAAACAAGTACCTCCAGAGGGCTGGACTCTGCACCTGGGCTGGGGCAATCCTGGTTTTACATTAAAACTGGGGGACAGGAGGCAGGAGAGCAGCTCCACAGAAGGAGATCTGTGGGTTTGGATTGATGGCAAGTTGAATATGAGTCAACAGTGTGTCCTGTCAGCTAAAATGGACAACTGTGTAATTTACAGAGTTATTGAGACAGAAATATTGGAGCCATGAGTAAAAGTGCAAACAGGAAGAGGGGAGTAGATTCAGCTTCCAGAAGCCCCCTGTCATGTCTGCCAACCCCCTCAGCATATTTCAGATACCTTGCAGCTTATCAGATGTCCACAATCCCTTGTGTTTGTAGAACTGACAATTATTGATGATGGAAAAAATTAGATCACACACATAACAAGCCAATCCCATCTTTTTGTCCAGATTCTGTGTATCTCACTGAGAAAGATGGAGATCTGTTGCCTGACCCAATATGCAAATAATCCCTTGGACGATGAAAAGCCATTGGGATTTCTCCCAGTGTGAACAGTCACACACAGCCTTCAAAAAGAGGTCCTGGTTATTAAATATGATCAAAAGTTGCATGAGCAAATCAGAAAGGTTTTGTGTTACCTTTAGGGAAAGTGCTGTAAAAGTGGGTCAAACAAGCAAATCAGGCAGGAGAGAGAGAAAAGTCTGTTATCAACACAGATAAGCTTTGGAACTTGTTACAAGGTAGGACAGCGATATCTTTGAAGTGTTTGTAATTGTTTATGTCTTTCAGTTTTTAAATAGACAGATGGAATGGGCCTTATTTTCAGGCAGCATAAACCAGGTCCCTTTGGTTTACATCAGCTTTGACCTCCAGGACAGTGACAAGCATGGTCACAGCAGATTTATCTGTGGGTAACAGAGGGGACCACTTGGTGACAGACAGGACTGACTGGCAGGTGATTTGTGTCTTTGTCATTGACTTGCTGAGAGAGTTATTAGCTCCTGGGGCAGGCAGAGGAGACAGCTGAGTGCTGCAGGAGGCAGGTGGAAGCAAGACAAGAATAAGGATTTCCTGTGTGTTTTGCCCCTAGGAAAGAGAGACAGTGTTGTGACACTGCGAAGTGGTGGCAGCTGTAGCCCTTTCTGAAAGCACTACTTACCCTTTCTCCCTCATCCGTAACACATCTGCCACATCCCTCACTCACCCCTCAGGACAGGCCCAGGACAGACCCAGGCTGTTATCTCTGTTGCAGCAAAATTTAGGCTGAGAAGATGTGCTTGACTTTCAGTGCACTGGTCTGGTTGATGAGGTGGTGACCGGTCAGAGGCTGGGCTTGACGAGCCTGGAGGTCTATTCCAGCCTAAGGGATTCTGTGATTAGTTTTGCCTGGGCTAGACTCGGAGTTGTGCTCCCTACAACGAGCCTTCTTCAGGTTCCTCTGTCTTTCTGCAAGTCCACCTAATTTTGCTCAGCAGCTGAAACTTGTACCTGAGAGCCCAGCCATAATAACCTGGTTCGCCTTGGTCTTTCCACATCTGTAACATAGGGAGAGTCATATTTAGCAGTTATCTAAAGTGCTTTGAAATCTACAAAGAACCTCCAAATTTAGAGCTGAAACCCCAGCTCTGAATTTTCATTTTTTCTAGAAAATCCTTTCCCATTAAACTTTTCTACCTCAGTGAAAGTGCATCCTTTTTCCCCCTTGGAAACTGTATTTTGGCAGTTTTTCAATGATCTCTCTTGCCTGAGAATGGGCTCAAAAATATGTGACCAAGTAATACCGAGTTTTTAAGCCAATATCAACATTACAGTGCTGTGCAGAAGTGTCAGAGAAGCCAAATCAGCTGATGAAAGCTTGTGGTTAATGCATTACCTGGATCTAATACTGTCAGTCTGTAAGCTTGACAGGTAAGTTGTACTCACTGACATTTCCATATGCTTATGAGAAACACTGTCCTTGAAAGCACTCGCCTCAGCTTTAAAAAACTCACGTCTTTAGTGGTGTTCATACTGACAGCCCACCTGATGTGGCTTTCCACAAGTTTAGTTCCAAAGGAAAACCAGGAACAAGTCCTCAGCAGCCTGCTCCCAAAGACCCTGCCTGGATCAGGGCTGAGTTTCAGTTGGACTGGATGATCTCCAGCGGCCCCTTCCAGCCTCAGCTGGTCCTTGATTCTGTGTAAATCAATCTCACAACTGATTAGACCCCAGGAAATTATATTGTCTCTTTATGTAAATGCAACTATGTTTTGACTGAAAGGGAGGGAAACACCACAATGACCTCAAAAATTGTCATAATTGATTTCCCAGTACTCATCTTTAAGGCGTAATTTGTTGACATAGCAGTTGTTGGGTATGTAAAAGTTTATTTCATGTTTTTTTAAGATGTGACATGGCCAGCACTAGGGGATTGTTTCTTAAATGATGTTATTCCTATGTCATTACCCCTGGTCCTTCCACTGGTAAAAACTTCTTTCAAGGTTGCACCACTGGACAACTCTGTTTTCCAAAGCTGGGCTCATGGAATAAGGTGATAACCAAACAAAGTTAAGAATGTCCAAAACCAAAAATTGAGCTATTTTACAATACTGATATTTGGGCATTTAATCAGTGATCTTTAAAAATGTCTTTGTAAGTTTTTGATTAGGATTTATACACACTTTCAAAATTGAAATAGTCTGATTTCTGAATAAGGAACTTCAACCCTTTTTGGTTTTGTTTAACTTGCCTTTTTATATCATAGGTGAGAACTAAAGTGAGACATCAAAAGTCCTGTTTGAGTAAGTCAGCATTCTAGATGGATAATTTCCTCTGTTACTAACACTTAAGTTGAAAGGTTTTAATTCCAAATACACTGTGGTCAATCAAGAACTGCTAAAAGTCAGAGAAAACACATTTCTTTGTAGCCCTTTCTAGGGAGACATTGCAGTAGAAGATCCATTTCACTCACTGTGATTGAGTGCCAGGGCTGATGGATTGGTTCAATGTAGTCCTTATGAATAACTTGCAGACACCAGCAAGCTTTGCAAGCTTCTAACTGAAAAACATTTAGAGAATTCAGGAGAATACTAAAGGCAGCAAAAATGTCGTTTGAAATAAATGAGAAGATCCTAATTAAAAAAAAAAAAAAAGTAAAAATCAGATTTTTGTGTTTGTTTGAACTATAGAACCTTTAGTCTCCCAGGTAAGCTTAAAAAACAGTGAAGGCTAGAAGAACACTTTTCAGGTTTATTTTCATAGCTGCAGATAAAGGAGAACAGGGCAGAACCACAGAGGTACATATTCAGTCAACCACTGGAATGTGTGATAATGCTGAAATTTTTCAAAATAATTTCTTGTTTTTCAGAGTCATTGGGAGGATCCAAACAATCTGTGGGGTTTTCCCCACCCCCCTTTTTTTCTTTTCTCTTCCCCTCCCCCTACCTATTCTGTCAGGAACTGTAGATCTAAATGCTGTTCTTCTCTGGTAGGATTGCAAAAACTCAGCCAAATTTAGCCTCTCTTTGCACAGCCTGAGCCTGCAGTGCAGCTGACCTGCTTTTACTCCACATTCCCCCACTGCTGGGTGGTCCTTGGACCATTCCATCTTCCAGGTTCCCCAGTTCAGTGCCAATCCTCTCAGACCCTTCTCTCCCAAGGGTTGAGGCTGTGCCCCGGTGCTCAGTTATCTCACTGTGTTTTACCTGCACAGCCACAGCAGCACATTCCCCTCTCTGCAGCTTTTCCTTCCAACTCCGCTCTGGGAGGGCAGCTGGGGAAGTTTGCTTGTTGGAGGTTTCCATTAAGCACCTTTCTTTTAGTGGTTTAGGAGTGCTCTGTAGATGTATTCCAGCAAACCAAACAGCCAATTATACACAACATCACACCAGGTGTTTATCTGCATTTTAAGAGTCAGAATATTGCATTACAAAGGCGTAGAATGGTTTAGGTTGGAAGAGACCTTAAAGATCATCCAGCTCTGTCTTCCCCTGGGGACAGGGACACCTTCCACTAGACCAGGTTTCTCCAAGCCCCATTCCAACCTGGCCTTGGGCCCTTCCAGGGATGGAAAGCCAGACCCACTCCTCTTCTATATGAGCTGATATCTCTACCTGGTTCTGCTCCTCACCTGTTGTGCAGGGAAAAAAAAAAAATCATAGTGGCTGCAGTCAGCTTCAAGGTGGTCACTGAAAATCCCTGAGGAATGGACTGCAATAATGCCTGAACACAAATTCTGAAATGAGGCTTAAATAGTTAAAATAGCTGCAGAGGCACAGGGATGAGTTTCACCTTATGCAAGATTTTTGTTTATTTGTATTCAAATCAATTAAATTTAAAAAATTGGAATGGTAGGATTTAAAAATAGTTTAATAATTCCAGGAAATGTGTAGGCAATGAAAGCTATCAGATTTCTCCTTTAGCTTATTTGGAAGAACTTATGCATGTTCTGAAATTACCCACATTTCAGTATGCAAGCAAATACAAATAGTGATAAAAAAGTCAAGCCAATATTAAATTGAATCTCCCATGTACATAAATAAACATTAAATTTCTGCCACCGTGCTGTCAGTCAGGTTAGTGCACAGATGTGGTATTTATGCCCTAAGGAATTATTATTGCTTCTCTGAGACTTTTCTTTATAAATCACTCACAGGGGAGAGACTGAAGAAAATTAAGCAAGAAAGTCATCAATATCTTGCATGTGATCTTTGAAGAAATACATAAAATACTTACATTGATCTAATTTCTATTTAAGTGAGCATATTTCTTTGAAGCAGGTTGCCTATGCAAATTCCACAATTACAGATGTTTTATTGAAGGGAACTTAATTGAACTGTAGCTGCTTTAGTCTTAAATGTAAAGTATCATCTCCCCCATGTGCCAGGTTGGAACTGTGGGTTTGGCACCATTTCAGCACTGCTTTCCACCCTCTTTTCTTTTTAGAAACAACAGCTCTGAATGCCACTGTCTCTATTTTAATATTCTGGTTTGGGTTTTCTTGTATTGAGGAAGAGTTCGTAATTTCTAATGGAAGCACTCCTTGGACTCTTTTAATAACAACATGATACAGTTTGCTCTTTTGGAGCCTCACTGCAGAACTGAGGGGTTCCTGTATAGAGACTTACACATGCAATTAAAGAAAATTTCTGTGGAGTCAGATTCACAGCAAGGGGAAAACATCTGCATCTCACGGTTCAATGATGATCCACAAAACAATTAAATTAGGTCTGGGATGAAGGGCAGTATTTAAAACTTGCTATTATATCTTCCTGTCCCCTTTTTTTGCAGTTCTATCCTGTCCCCTCTTTTTGCAGTTCTGTGCCAATATGCTAATAATTACACCATCTCTTTTCATGCAAAATGGTCAATTTTCTCTGTAATGAGCACAAATATGGTTCCTTTAATATAAATCAGAGAAGCATAGTGATACGGACATGTTAAGGTTCTATTAGCAATAAATGTTTTCCTTCCCTGTTAGCAGGCAACATTTTCCCCTGCTCCCAAATGAATAAGTATAGTGTGCACAAATTGGAAAAAAACCAGCTTAGAAAAGAAAATGTTTTTGTTTTGCTCTCTAAACCTTTTCAGTTCTAACAGTCTCAGGAAACATTCTGCAGTTTTAGACAATCTTGGAACTGCATGTGGTAGAAATAAATTAGTACAAAATACCTTTTCAGGAATCATCTGATGGATGTGAAGAAAAACAAACCCAAGACAAAGGTAGAAAACTAAATAAGGATGTGAATATTAATCATTCAACAGCTCAGAGATAGATATCTGTGCAGAGACACAATTTCTCAACTGGTATAAATCAACAGAGACCTGTCAGAGCTGTGCTGATTTATGTCAGCTCAGGACCCAGCTTCATGTTGCTCTTAAAGCAGGAGACAAGATGTCTCTTTAAGTTCGCTCATATCACTAAGGGAGGAATTTTAAAGAACTAGAGGACAATCAAGCACCAATTTCCATTTATACTCAAGAAAAATTTAGTATCCAATCCCTGTAATTGGCTTTGAGAAATCTCTTTGTGAAGATACTACTTTACATTACCATATTTTTATATTCCTAAGGATAGATACCTTTCCTGGAACGCATATCCAGTTAAACAAACACCATATTTTTGTTGGGAAAATTGATTTCTACTTACATGTGTAATAAACCACTGCCCTTTTGAATGTGGCCTGTGAAATAAAGGAAGAAGTTTCACATTTTGTTTGGAGAGTGGCAGCAGGCTGAGTAACACAACTGTAAGATCAATGATGGGAGTCAGAAGTTCATCATCATCTTAATTTACACAACACAGGAAGCCTGCAGTGCAATACATTGTGCCTTTTAATTAGTTTTCCACATAAGTAACGAGGTAGTATGGAAACACTGGCCAAGAAAACAAAGCAATTTTATATTAGAAAAAGTGATAATATGAACTAGAAAAACATGGCTGAGAAAGTAGCGTTTTCACCCATTTATTTGTGTGCTCAGTTGTTTTTTATTAATACCCAATAAGTAGTCAGGTATCTGAGGCCTGATGATACCTGAGTAATCTGAGCTTTAAGGCTAAGAGGTGAGCACAGCTCTGGAGGAAGAAGTCCCTCTTCAAAGATTTCCAGTGCTCAGGAGAATGCCTTTCCTCCAGGAAACTGAGTTGCCTTTCCTTGGGTTTATAATCCTTCCAGTCGGATTATAAACTGTCATCCATAAACTATTATGGACTGGGAGCAAATCCAAGGAATTCAGCGAGACTATTGCATAAGGAAACAGCAAAATCTGAACTTGGAAAATTTTGGTAGCCTTGGCTGGCAGGGAGAATCCCAGATGTGGAGACCAAGTCTGCAGAAATTACCTATGAGACAACCAGATGGGACTGGGAGAGGCTGGAATTGAGGTATGGGCAATGTCAGTAGGAAAACCTCCAGGTCTTCATTCCAATTTCATTTTCAATCAGGACTGACATAAAAGTTAGGCCAGGTTTATGAGGACCTTCTCCATCAAAGTTCTTAAAACCCTTGAGTATAGATAGGGGCTCACTCCTCTATGCACAGGTTTTTGCAGCAACACAGTGAATAAATTTTCATTTAATCTACCCAGAATGTTCCTTTTTGCAACTTGCACTCATTGTATCTTTTCACAACCTGAGAAGAGCCTGCCTTTGTGCACTAGTTTGAAAACAAACCAGTGGGAGATTGTAAGTCAGAATTATAATTTATTAGGGTAATTTAAAAAAAGAAAATAAATGCAACAGTACAAGAGCACTGACAGAGTCAGAATACAACCTGACACCCTGTTAGTCAGGGTGGCAGCAGCAGTCCAGGTGAAATGGTCCTGTTGAAGCAGTGATCCTGTAGAAAGAAGGATCTGGTCTTCACCTAATGGCCCAACAGTAGCTCTTGTCCTCTGGGAGTCCAGTAGGTAAGGGCTGTTTGTGCTGTTCCAAACCTCAGATTATATCCAGGTGGGAATGTTTGTCTCCTCCCCCCTGGGCGGAGCATCTCACAATGGGATGAGGTAATTCTGTGAGTCATGGGGTGGGTCCTTGATTGCCCATTGAACAGAGATAGCTCCCGAAGGGAGTTATCAGGGATGAGTCATGGTAGGAGATAACAAACATTGCCCCACCTGCTTTAACAGCTGGTGAAGATGATAATAGAATACATGCTTTTGGCTACATCTTACATTGTAACCTAGCACACTTTGTTATCATGAGGGCTCAGGTACATAAGCTGCACCCCCCCGACCCCAAGGAGTTTTCTTCAGAGCTGTGACACCTGGCCTGTTGTTCCCCAGCCTCTACTGACCCATGGGGCTGCACCATGTTACGAGTGGGATTTCACATTTGTCTTATTAAGAAATTTATTTATTTCTTTATTTTAAAAGAGAAAGGATGAGTTATTAGTGTATAAACTCTTGTAACAGACATAACATGCCAAATTCCAGAGAGACTGTCCAACAGAACTTTGTGGCAGAGCAATGAATAGCTCAGGAGAAGAAGGATGCTCTTGCTGAGTGGTTTTTGGGGTTTGCGTGCCAAGGGATTGGAACACAAACTTGACATTTCATCTTGAATAGGCTGGCACTGAAATTATAGGCAAGAGCAGCAGAATTCCAGGTTGCCAGACTTTCTGGCACAGTGATGTTCTGCTGCTCCAGCTGCTGGAGCAGTGTGACACCAAAAACCCCAGAGCAATGGAAGTAAATATATTGTTATTTTAATAGTTGATGGGATTGGTGATGTGTCATCAAAGAGAAGGGAAAATCTGCTGCCACTTACTCCATCTACTGAAATGTACTTGCTTTGTCATAAGATCAAGATTTTGCCAAAGCAAGGAGAAATTTCCTTTGTGTCTGGTATGAAGTGTTTCACAAGTGCTTTAAAACAATGCATCTTAGTATAGAAAAAGAAATCCAAATAAAGGAACTCCCACCAGCTTGGCAATTTATTTTCCTAACTTCTTCCATAAAATCAGAGTGAAAACTCAAATGTAATTTTCAGTGTATTTTTAGTTCTTCTGCTATTTGGAATATGATGTCAATACTTACATTTCCTTCAGTGATATGAAAACATTTATATTTTACAATGTTTTTTGATGTAAATCAGAAGAATTTCTCACTGTCTGTATATTGGTAGATATGCACCGAAATAACTAACCCTAGACTCCATGTATATGATGATTTATATCAACCAAATTTGATTCAATAGCAAATTACTTAATTCAGCAGTAAAATTCCAAACATTAAATAGATTTTCTTATGCAAGAATGATTTTTTTTTACTTTCTTTTCTTTCATAACTCTGTGGATCTTGTGTCTTGCTATTTACAAACTCAATTTTATGACATTATTTTTAGATATAGATCAATGTTTAATACTTTTTAAAAATCCACCATTGAATTTGATTTTACTTTATTCCCTAAGCAAATTTTGAAGTTCTTATCGTGGTATTTCGCTGATCTGTCCTTGCTAGTTTTATCCTGGTTCGTTCTCCTTTCCCTTCCTTCTAGATCTAGGGACTAAAAATCTCTGGGTATTTGCATGAATTTGCTATTGTTTCACAGTGTATAACTATAAAATGTTTCTGCACTATTTAAAGGTAAATAAATCAGTTGTGCAAAATGAATAAAAGCTATGAAATATCCAGATGGAGCTTTCTACCCATCAAAAAGGTAATCAGCATTTTGCTTAGCAACCACACTTTAATTATGCCAGTTAATCTTGGAGGTGGAAACAGAAGTGGAAAATCTGATGCTTAACTAAAATTGATTGACTCCATAAAATGTCCTTGAATAAAAGGAGGGAAGTAACCTGTACTTTGGAAAGCAGTACACAAACAAAGTGTAGCTAAAGTGATTTCATCATCTGAAGGTGTTTGACTGATCACTTGTACCTATGTTGTCAGCAGTATTAAAATCTTTAGTAGTTTTGATAGTAATCTTTTGAAAGGAAACAATTTTGAGGGAGGGAATAATAAGTTTGCTGCTTGTTTAAGTGAAGGAAAAGCATGTTCTACAATAAAAATGCAAAACAACATTATGGTGTAAACCTCAAGATGTTAACTACCCACTCTTCCTATTGTTTTTTCTAGAAATGCACTGGCCTGATGATAAGCATGACTACCAGAACAAATTGGAAATATTCAGATCAAGTATAAACCATTGGAGTAATTTATGATCCCTCTACAATTTGTGGGAAGAGGAACCTTCAGAGACAAAGTCATCTCATCCCCAAAAGATTTCTAATACAGGTCAGATGAATCACCTGCTCGTGTACATTCTTTATATATGATGGAAGTAGAAAAAAGATTCCTCTGATAAAATGTGGATGTCTACATTGGTGCTAAAATAATATCAATTACTACAGTCTAAAATATTCTAGAGTAATCTCTACTTCACAGCCTCTATTTCCTTCCACTTCCACAGAACCTGGACTGTACAGCTGAGCTGTAGAGACCTCAGTGTGGGTGAGATTTTTTCACAGCCCTTGTGTTTCAGATGTAGTGAAATCAAATGCTGGTTTGATCAGATTGAGCTAGAGCTTCTAAAACAAAAAGATAAGAAATTTTATTGGAGTCCTTGGCATTCATATGAGAACAAATGGCAGAAGCATAGTAAAAAAAAAAAAATCAAATTACTGCATGAAATCACCTTATGAAATTGATTCCTTAGGATTCGAAGGAATGAAACCCATAAAAAACTCCTGTCATCTAGGTGACATATTCATGCGATTCTTTTTCATGTTTTTGCTGTTTCCATGCAATATGTATATACTCAGGTATACATGTATTCGTGTGTGTGTATATATATGCATATGTTCATAAACATGTATAGATATGTATGTACATATATATTAAAAAAAAATCCTGCAAATATTTTAATTATGAAAGCTCAAGGATCTTGTAGTGACATGAGGCTTCTTTTACAGCCTAAAAAAAGCCTCAAATTTACCAAACCAAACCAAACTGACCCTACCAAAAATGAAAAAAATATCCACTATAGCAGCAAAGTTCAAAATTAATAGAAGCATTCAGTTTGAAATAAGCAATATCTGTGAAAACTTGATGTGTTCCTGGACTCCTGAAGAGAGCTGGAAAAAGATAACCCTGGGAATGGTGAAGAAGTGTTGCACTAACCTGAAATTTGTTAAGATCAGTTCCACACCTTACTCTAGAGACACTTTTATAGCGAACTTCGAAGTAGTTTCCAGCATCAGGACCTCTTTGTGGTCAGCCTGTATTTAAATCCACACTCTAAATGTGCCCACTCTGGTTATGGAGAGAATCCTCATCCCTGAACGGCCAGAGAGGAGAAAAGTGTAATTGACTTTTACTCACATTATGCTGAACATCCAGAAGTTAACACAACTTGCCAGTTTAATTTTCAAAAAGCTGATTCCTATGCATTTGATTGAAAGAACCTGTATGACACCAAGATCATCTTCAACTGCACCATCTGGTAGCAGCTCATCATCTTACAGGAGCTAAGTGTGATGAAAGCCGATTTGACAATTAATGCAGATGTCTCTTTAGGGGATTTGTTGTATATCTCTTTTCCACCAGCAAGATTATGATGCAAAAGTCTCTTTGGGCCCGATTGTTATCCCATTCTTGTGGATTTTGAAACAGGACCTGCACAGATGATACAAGATCTGGATGTTAGCAGTAAAGTCATGTTAGGGGTGAATCATAAACTCTCCTCTTCAGGCTAAGGAAAATAATCATAAATTTTCCATCCCTTGCTGAAATTTAACAGTCTGCCAGGTGGCAACCAGCATTTCAGAGACATATGCTTGAAAGGCAAATTGTCTACCCAGTCATCCTGGGACAATTGCCCTCACAAATGTGATTCCAGTGGTAGCTTTATGGATTTGGAGCCTTACAGCAAAATTAAACTCAGGATCCCAGAGGCTTTTAAAAACCACTTGGCCCAATGATAGAATCACTCTGTGCCAGCAAGTTCTTTCTTTTTCTTTTTTCTTTCTTATTCTCATCTACAGTGTCCCCAAAGTAGATGGGGCCTTGTTTCTTGTCTTTTAAAGATGCAATTGGTAGAGTAGTGAGCAAAGATGCAGACATCTGGACCAGCGCTGAGCCAAAATTTCTGGTCTTTTCTAACACTGCTTATGCTTCACATTTGCTGGAGGGTAAAAAGTAAGAAAAAGCAAACCAAAGCAATACTCACTGTGCACACACCCCCACAAAATCTTGCATCTGCCCCTTTAGAGGCCTGAATCAAGGGAGTGGAAAAGGTCTCCTGGATTTAGCTGTGGTTATATTTAAACACAAGGCATCACTCCCGTCCAAACTTCTGTCACAGCACCCAGAGGATTACCTGGACAAATTTAATAAACTCATGAGTCTGGTTACATGGGCCATGCCTTGCTTCATGGTCTTCAGTCAGTGGGTATGGAACTCGAGCTCTCCACATTTTTTTTGAAATTCACAAAAACATTAATTTATCTTATTTGTGCTAATTCTTCCAAGTTAGTCATCCACTCTGCTTTTCAGGTGAAGCTTATCTAGTTTTCTTAGGCTGAATAGGGGTACAGAGATGCTCTTTTCTTTGGCCAGTTGCCTCAGTAATTCAGGAAAGGGAGCAAGAAATTAAAAAATACTTTTACATAAACCAGCCAGGATCAAGTGAAAATATTTACTTTTACTGTCATTCATAGAATCATTGAATCATAGAATCATTTAGGCTGGAAAAGAACTTTAAAGTTGTCAAGTCCCACAGTTAACCCAGAACCACCACTAAACCAGTCCTTAAGCACCCCATCTTCACATCTTTTAAATACCTCCATGGACAGTGACTCAACCACCACATCGCATTGTCCTATTTCCATGGCAGACATCACTCCTTGCAGCCAAAACTCTTTCACAGTGTTTTTTCCAGTAGCAAAATTTACTGACTCTGGCTTTAAAAGTAGAAAGAGAGAAAAAAATGATGAGCAGGTGTTCCTGGCTCCAACAGGTATTCCCAGTAGAGGTATTTTGTATTTTTGATGCACCCATCTGTGTGGTCTTACCTCAGGTGATTAGTGACTCTAAAAGATGTGACATTTGCAGCTCAGTGATATCATGTACTGGCCAGCACTATATCAATCACAGCTGCCAGATGCAAATGCAGCCTGGCACCTAAAGAGATCCCTTTTCCCAAAGCAGTTTTATGTCAAGATGAGAGCAGCATGTTCCTGCCTGAGCTATCACAGAGCAACTCCAGTGAAGTTCATGGAATTATACAAAACTTAAACTAGGTTACATCGACCTATATATGGTAAAACCTTCTTTCATCTATTCCCTTTTAAACTCAGCACGACTGCAGAGATGTCAGAGATGCTACTGCTGAGCCAGGGGGGTGTGTGCAAATTTGGGCCCATGAGTTACTACTGGAACTAGCTGGAGTTTTTTCCATGGGCTGGTATTACAGCTGGGGAGCACTGGCTATGGGAGTGCAATATGGGACTGCAATAATTGAAACAGCAGCTGCAGGACACTTTCCTAGAACAGCATCTGAGAGACATTAAGAAGCCTCCCAGCTCACGTTAACTCTGAGACACCTGGGGCAGCTGGGTGACTTTCCTGGAAGTTTTACTAGAATTACCTCCTAGATTCTTGCATCTTTGGACCATCCCATGACTGACTCAGGAACCCCAAACTTCTGGATCTCTTTGTGCACTAGAAGCAATAGGAGACTGGACATATACATCTGGGAAACTCAGGTGTCTGGATTTATGGCGGATGAGCACTGAGGCTTTTTGAAATGCTAAAAGTTACAGCAGATTCAGAATGGTTTCAGTGGGTTTAGTTTTATTAAACCTGGCCACAGTTAGTCCCTTTAAACTTTGTGGGGGTCTTTACAACACGTGCTGGGATACCACCCCAGAGAAACATGGTGCTTGTTCACCAATTGCAGGCATTTCTCACAGAGTTTTAGAGCTTTCTATTCTTGCAGCTTTCAAATATTTATGGATGCTTGTAATGACTGAAAGGCCTTCTTGGGAAACTTTCCAGCTGTTGTTTTAAAAATGCATAAGTGTAACTTGCTTTAACAGCTTTTTCTGAATTTAGATGCAAAAGACACCTCCTGCTCACTACTCACTCACTCAGCTTTTGGGTTGGTAGAAGAGAGGAAGTCCAGGCATTACTTTTATCAATTTGCCTTTAAGACCATTAATACTGCAGCAGTGATTATGGCTCTTTTTTCTTAACAGCAAGAGATGAGCAGAGGATTTGTTGACAAAGAATATAATATTTGTAAATTTATTATTTTTTGTCACTGTTGCATTTTGCAGTAAATGAACTAAATGATCTTTAAGGCCCGTTCCAACCCACACCATTCCATGATTCTGTGCAGTTCTCTTTGGAGACAGAAGTGGTTACCCTTTTCTCAGCCCTGCTCTTTCTGTGTCCATCAATCTGAAATTCTCTGATGTTTGAAACTCTACAGAGGAGCATGGTGGGGAAAAAAGAAAGATGAAATATTTGGTGGTTGGCTGTTTTAAAATAAGTGGAAATCTTTCTAGTTTTGCATCTTAGCTTCAGTTCAGTTACAGGTTATCATTATAAAATATATAAAATAATAATAACAATGGCAGTTACAGCCAATTTTCTGAAAATATTATTATGACAGCATCACTCAGCAACTTTACAGCTTACAGCATTTTGTAAAAAGGTCACTATTATTATCCCTGTGGCTTTTTTTAATGGACAGTAAAACCAGGGAGTAAGGACAAAAATTCATTTGTTCAAGGTCATTCCGCAGAGCACCACAAAAGCCATGAATTGAAATCAGGTTTTTGCAGTCCCCAGCCAGCTCTTTAACGTATGGCCACAAAGCCTCTTACCAAGGACAGCAGGCACTTAGGAGAACAAAATACCGTAGCATTAAACGAAAAGCACCACATTAAAGATTTTTGCTTTGTGCATTTTATAGTCCATTCCCTTTTATGAATTCCAGAAATTCACATTTATTTGCGAGGCACAAAGGAGAAAGACGTGGCGCCCAGTGACTGCAACTATTAATAAACTCTTTGGACAGCATTTTTTTCTGAATAAAATGTGCTGGGATAGTCTTGCAGGTAGCACATATAAGGAGGGATAGAGTATAGTCACTATTGGTGTTTGTGTGTTCTGGTGAAAAGAGGATTTAAGAATAGAGTATAACTATTATTGAAATATCAATGTGTTCAGGTGAAGAGAAGATGTAGGCAATACATGCATAGATTAGTTAGGAGACCTAAACACTCTTTTCTTTCCTACCTTTTTCACAAAATATAGAATCACAGAATCACAGAATGGTTTGTGTTGGAAGAGACCTTAAAGATCCTTCAGTTCCACTCCCCCTGCCATGGGCAGGAACACCTCCCACTAGACCAGGTCGCTCAGCACTGCCTGAGGCAAAATCTCAGATTCCCATATTCTGATATGCTCTGGAATAGTGAGGTAACACCAAACACCCCAAACTATGCATCAGCAGTCAGCAGTAAAGGCTCAGCTCTTTCCACTCACCAGTATTTGAGTTTCTGAAGCTATTTCCAGCTCTAGATTTGTTCATGGACTTTCTCAGTATCCCTTTGAGCCAGTGTGATCTGACAACAAACAAACCCAAAACCCAGACCAGGAGAGATATCGAGAAGGTGGGAAAACCTACGTTCATTGATGGCCTCAGAAGTTAAGTAAACACTAATTTATGTGCAATGTTCTTTGTCCAGAGGCAATCTCTATTGCCAGTTATTAACATTACTTTTGATTAATTCAGTGAATCTCAAAGGGTCCATGCTGCATTAATAATGAGCTATAGGCATTAGCAGGATGTGTGAAGAACTTGCTCTACTGACTGTGGGTATTCCCACTGAGAATACTTGTAGAAATGCAGAAAAAAAAAGGAAGTTATTAAAAACTCTGGAATCCCAGTGACTTGAAGAATTTGGAGCATTTCAATTTTTAAAGATTTTTTTTTTCTAGGATAAGGAAAATAAGTAGATTTAAAGCAGTTCAAAACAAAACAAAACAAAATAGAACAAAATCTCCAATATTAACTTTCTAATGTCTCATTCAAATATAATTTTGACACTAAGCTTGGTAAGCAAATGTAGTGGGCCATATGTTCCACTGATGCCAATATTTCAAGATGCAGTGGGGGAGGTTTTTGTGAGATCTGTTCCTGTTTAGCCCAGTGTTTCATAAAGGACTGTGGATCACTCTAATAAAGAACAGTGGCAGCTCTGTCCAGATGTTAATTGCTTCTTCATTGTGGGAAATGTGCTCAGAGAGATTGCATGAATAATTGAACTGTGTGGCCACACAGTGAGAAAGAGATAGATTAGAGGAAGCTGAAAAGCCTAAGTATATGTGTGCATTACAGGAAATGTTCCATTCAAATGAGGATAATTATTTTAAAAACCAAATAATAAAAAGATGGCATTGAAAAGCAGCTCCTTTCTGATGGATGGAGAAAAGAAATTTGAGCCTTCCTCCACTTTGTCTTAACCACTGACATGGTGTCTCTAGTAAGGACAGCACCACCTGTTGCTTCATTTCCATGAGATTAAATAAATCTCCAATTACAGTTTTTGAGCAACTGATGTCTGGTTTGTAAAATTTTTAGGATAACTGAGAGCTGAGCCTCATGATAAATTTACTGTTTTACCACTGCAGCTACTAATAGCAGCAACATTAACACCAACACCAATATATGTTATTTTCACTAGGGCCAGCAGGAGACTTTTCACAGAACTTAAAAGAGTAGGGACAGATATTTAGGTACTCTGAAGAGCAATGAACAATTTGGTTTAATTGTATTCTGATGTCATTATAATTGTTACACCTATTTGACATTGTAGATAGGACTATGAAGAATATCAGATGCTTGGATTTATCAAGAAAAGAGAAACATTTTTCTCATTAAACACATTAAAAAAGTTAATTTTCCTTTTGTTTAGAACTCATTGTTCTCTTTGTGCTTTTCCAAGAGAAGTATCATCAAATAAACAAAATGCTTCTCTTTTTTTTTCCCTTATGTTTTCTTCCATGGAAAAACATAGATTTTAATTAAGACCTGAAAATATTTGCATTGAAAATTATTTTCTTTGAAATTTCCTTATATCAAAATAATGTTCTTATTTGTTTCCATTTCTGAATGAACTTAATAAGAAAGTTTTCTAAGAAAAGTGAAAAGTGTACATAGAAATGAAATATTTGAATATTTTCAGTTAGGCAAAACTAAATGAAATTTCCTATGCAAAACAATTGAACTATCACTTCAGCAGTTTGAAGAATGATTCCTGGGAAAAGGAGCAATTATATAAAAAGATTAAACATGATTTTGCACTTTATAATATGCAACATAATTTAACCAAATTCACCGGGTTCCTTTTCATTCAATTTAGGATTAAATTAAGTTCTTAATTTCACCAATATGTACCTGCATTAAATTAAAAAGTTTGGACTTCCTTATACACTAAATTTGCTATCATATGAGCTAATGCAGAGATACAGGCACCAGCAAAGGACAGAGAAATGAGTTCATACTTTTTAGAGGTGAATAGGCTGATTGTTTTCTCACTGTTCAATGTCTGTAAATCCCAAATCTTAAAATATAAAAGTAGGAAAACAGTTCAGTACATGTGCGGATCATGTGTTGTTTGCTACTTTGAAACAACCCTCCTACCAGAAATACTCAAAATAGTTTAATGATTAAATATAGAAAAAAATATTTTAAAAGCTAAGAAAAGCAGTATAAACAGCTTTAAGATTAGAATATTGCTAGAAAGTGAAGTCATAACATTTATGTCCATTACTTATTTCCTGTTATCATTAAATCAACTTTGATGTCATAGAAATGGATGGAGAAGGGAATGAATCACTGAGAGTAAAAAAATATCCATTATAATAAGACTGCTATACACAGAATACAGTATTCTTATTTAATCCAAACATGCATGCACTTTAGAAGTACATTAAATGGTGCATTATAATAAAGCAATAACAGTAAACCCATGGCTGTGATTTTTCTGGTCAGTGTTTGTCATTCTCTGTGGTCATTCTCAAAGCCTGTGTGTGTCTGCCTCTACAATAAATAAATCAAAATACAGGCTTTTTCAGAGTTTTCTACTTTGATTCTTTAAATATGTCAATGCAGGTCTTTTGCTCTAAATAAATAAAACATAGTGCCCCTCAAGTGGGAAAGAGATTAAATCTGTAAGGAGTGGGCCCAGAGTCTTTCAACAGCATCGAGGTTTGGTGGTTAAGTCTTGCAAAATGTAGGTCTGTCACTGAAAATGAACCCTAAACCTTGAATCTTATTTTCCAATAAGGGTTTTAAATTGAAATTTTTTGCTGTCACTCATAGGCATTTAAGAGAGATTTTTAAATCAGCTGAGGAAAAAAAGAGCCCAGAGATCTCCAGATTCCTGCTTATGCGTTGCCTACTTGGGCGTGGAAAGCATGGAAAGCAAATTCCATGGTGTGATTCCTACCCTGGCTGTGTTTTATTAAGTTGTAAAGGCAGAATTTGGAACTTTTATATATTGGGATTTTCAAAAGGTCTTAATTCCCAGGTTTCAATTAAATTGCTCAGCATTTTTAAATGCCAAAATGTCTTTCAATATGAGTTTCAAAGCCCCTGGTCTTGGTACCCATTGCCCACAATCCCCTTGATTATAAGAGCTGAGCACTTTGCCGTAGTTAATGGTTTTTATCCCTGTGAGACAGGGAAATGCTCTCACAGCTTTGATGGCCTGAGAATGGCACATGTAATAGATTTAGAGGCTTTCCCAGAGCCACGCAGAGAGGCTGGGATGAAGCCAAGAAGTGAACTCATACTCCTCAAGTTCCATCCACACCTCTATCTGGCCACCCCTCTTTGTTCCTGGAAACAGACAGAGGGGGAGAAGACCATAGTATAAATACAGTTTTGTCTCCTTTTTGTAATTGTCTGACTCCTTCCCTAATTATTTTGCAGCTTTATATTCCAGAACATGACATGGTCCAGCAGAATCTCACTGCCCTGCAACTTCATTTACTTGGAAATTGTGACTGTAACGCTTCATTTGTCTTTGATGTTACTTCACAAGTGACAATTTTGAAACTCTGCAGAGAATGGCCCCACGTCTCTGCAGTCCCTAGTGTGTGACACGATAATACCACACTAAACACTTGGAGGTGCTGCCCATGGGGGTTTTTTCCACAGTGCCCTACAGGGAGAGATACAGGCTGAGTAAACAAATATCCCTCTGATGAGGATTCAGGCACTGAATTGGAACTCGCTGAGGGAAAATAAGTTCAAGTGAGGCAAAATGGGACTAAGACAATGCAAAAAATAGAAAGGAACTGAAATAAAATGTGAGGTTTTGTTCTCTGGGAAATTTCAATGCCACAGAATTCCATTCTTAGCACTTCATTTTTGTATTTTCAGAATGAGTCAAGGAGTGTGTAGGGAAATTCGTCACGGGGGGGGAAGCTCCACAACTGAGTTTAAAAACACATGGAAGCATTCTGATTGTCACCTTTTGAATCACGGAAGGCACAGTAATGGAACATGGTGACAAAAAATGAATTTTTTGACTGTGCTCAAGGATTTAAAGCCCTTACACATTTTATGATTATTTTGATGTCTCTTGGGACTTTAAGCACATGCAGTATCCTGCAGAGACCTCATCACCCATCCCAAACATCACTAGTTCAAGAAAAAGTCACGTCTGGTTTGGCAGCTCCCCACTCCTGCTGCTTCTCCTTCAGCTGAACTCATCTTGAGGTTTGTGACACCTCACTCACAGGAATATCATTGGGGAGAATTATGACCACAGGTGAGGGAGAGCAGCAGGAATAGCTGAGATGTTCAGGAGAGAGCCTCCTATTTGTGCTGAAGCATTTGGGCCAGCAAATTTAGAGATCAGAAAAAAAAACCGGAGAAAAAGAGGCAGAGAGGACTAAATGACTGGATATTTCTTCAATGGATTGTTTTCCAATTTTCTCAGGAAGCATCTGGGACTGAGACTTCAAATGCAGTGACATTTTACTTGCCAAAATACAGCAGAGGAAAAATTAAAATGGGATCACAGCACATAATTCTGAATTAATCTTTCCCTCCTCTTTATCTTTCAGCTTTCATAGATGACCTCCATCACACTAAAGTCTGAGAGTCTGTGCAAACCCACAGTGATGTAAACTGATACAGCTCTTCAGTGAAGCTTCATTAATCTGTAGTGATGGTGATATGACCCCACTAACATCACTGGAGTTACTTTGATGCCTACTACAGATTCAGAAAATGGCTTTGAAAAACATGACTGATTATGCTAAACTTGCTTCTTTGAACAAAAGTAGATATTGCTCTCTGAAACTTTGAATCCCCTATGACATTTCAAGTGTAACTAGCAAAATCATAATCAGAATCAAACCCAAAGGATCAAGAAATGAGAAAGAGTAATTACACTATCAGATTAGAGAAAAAATCACCACAGTCTTAAAGGGGTGAACGATGTGAAAAATGTTTTATTTTTATAGAAAAAAATGAGTCAATACCTACTTCAGTGTAAACTCCATGTTGTGCTCTGTGGGAGGTGAACACGTGAGACAGCACAACACACTCTGGGTCTCTGAGCAGAGAAGGAAAACATGAATTTTGCTGGTCTGAGGAAGAGACAAGGAAAAGGACTGGGGTGGAGCAAAGGGCGGGGGAGAGGTGAGAGGGATGAGCCTCCCAGCCTGCCTTGCTGTGGAGGGAAAAGTGGAGTATTGAGAATGAGCAGTAACATTGAAAGTCTTATTTTTCCATTTAATCCCCAGTATCGCCCCTTACTCCCAGCTCCTGGAGTGGCAGAAGTAGCCACCACACCAGTGGCACAGGCAAAGCAGGAAGGAGGCTGTGGCCATGGTGCTGTTCCTGGTGATTTATGGTCAGAGTTACCAACCTGTGCTGCCTGGAGCTGGAAATGGCTTTGTCCATACGAAGCTTATAGAAATAAAGTAGATCTCTTTCAGCCATCTGAAGATTTATTAATTCCTTGAAGCTTTAAAGAAGATATTATCTGGATTAAATTCTGCAGGTTCTCATGGCAAGTTCTCCAGAATATTGTTAATCTTTGAAGCTGCCCTCAGTGTTGTGCAGTGCTCCCCATGCATCCCTTGGCCCATGGATTATATGTGCACTGATCAAAGAAGGAAGGCCTTGAAACTCTTCTGCAGTCACTGACAAGTGTCCAGCCCTTGTCATTTGTCACTGCTGTGGTTTTAGTTCTTGCTGGTGTAACCCCACCATTCCCAGGCACATCCCAGAGGCCAGTACAGCCAGGAGATATTCCCACAGGGCAGTTTTTCCATCACCACCCTCTTTAGGGGAAATAAGCAAGTTTGGCTGTTAAGGAATAAGTGGTGCTGTTCCAAGTTGACCCCAGGGAGCAAAATGTTCCCTTTATCAGTTTGTTAAACACACTCAGGAACTCTATCAGGCACAGACTTTTAGGCATCCTCTCCATCCTTTCTCAGAGCTGGATAGATTTGTTATCTTCCAAGCTATTTTTTGGCACATCAACATAGATCTATTGCACTCCTAACTCTTATTTAGAGGCAGCACTTAGTCACTGGGGCTTGGTGCTGTGTTTACAGGGTTTCTGACTATTTTCTAGTACTGATATATAGACATGCAGCTCTCTACAGGCAACTTGCATGACACAATCGAAAAAGTACTTTCCAAATATCACTTGCCACTTTTGATTGTAAGTTCAAGATGTCAGTGAATTTGATGTTTAATTGGAGCAGAGAGTAGAAGTTGAATTTCAGCACCATTATGTTGTTCTGCTAAAATCAATGGTAAAAGCTTCAAATCTGATCAATTGCCATGACTTCTAGCTTTATTTTGCCAACAAATTTCTGAATCCGAGTCATGCTGTCATCTGAACTGGAGTGCTGTGTTCTTTTAAGTTCTCTGCTGTCACTGTGGGGTTTTTTCTCAACTCTTGGCTTCCTGCTTTTTTGAGGAATTGAACAGAATGGGAAATGACACACATTATAAAACTGAAAATTGGGGGCACATGGAAAGAGTGCTGATTATTTTTCTATTTTTTGACTATGGCAACTTCTCCATACCTGTCCTTGAAAACCCAGCAGATAGGATCAGGTATTTAGACATTACATTTTTCCCAATTTATTTCCAAGTATTTCACAACCTTTGTTCTTCATATCTTATTCTGGGATACAAAAATGTGACTCGTCCATCCATGTGTGTAGTTCATAAGGTTTAGTTCCTGTTTCCCTGGCTTGATGCACTTAGGAATTGGTCATGACAACCATAGAACATCTTAATTTCATGGATATGTATTCTGCTTCAAATACATCCAGCACACTTTAATTGCTGATGTTCTTAGGGCAGAAAAAATCTCTAAGTTTTTAAAAATTTAGTGTTTAATTGAATATAATATATTACCTGTTGAGTTACACTACATTTGGGATTCTGTTTCAATTAAATCCAAAAATACCTTGTTTTTTATAGTTTTCAGGCCTCCTGGTGCACTTTCAAAATCTTAATTAATTCTTAGAGTCTTTAAGTACAGCCATTAAAAAAACTGTTGTTTTTCCTCCTTCTCAAATGTAGGAAAGTTGTTTACAAAGAGGAGACCTAAGAACATTTAACCAAGATGCAAATCTGAAGAGCTGTATTTCAGAGAAAGTGTAAACATATCCTTCTCCTCATAGCTCAGAGTATTTAAAATTTCAGACTTGTCCTTTATGTCAGCAATTAGAATATTACTGATATGCTTTTTGCTGAAATAACTCATTTGGTAAAATAAGAAATACAAATTACAGCAGCAAGAGAGGTGGGAATAATTCCCAAAGTAGGAGTAGTGACTACATGTGAGTGTTCTGATTTTAACAGGTTTACTGCTATTACTGTGACTTTTTCTATTAATAAATACTCTACCTACATTTCTACATTTTCTTTTTCTGTTGCAATTAGATTTAGAGTAACAACAATTCTTGAATTAGACTGTTAATACCTTCATTATACTAACAGTAAAAAACTTTTTATAGCAGGGCCCCAAAAAGGATCAGAGGGCTGTAACACCTCTCCTGCGCAGAGAGAGCTGGGGCTGTTCAGCCTGGAAAGGAGAATCCTTCTCCCACAGTTGGTCAGATTAAACAAACAGAGAGTGAGTTGTGAGTGGTACCACCACAGTAAGAACCAATAGATGACAGTCCAGTTATGTGAAATTATTACTCTGATTACCCAGTGGATTTGATGTTGTGTAATCAAACTCTATATAAGTAAAGATTTTGGTTAAACAATATCTTCAGAACGTTTAAGTTGAACTTAAGAAATGTTATTTTTCTTTATCCAGTGTACTAATAAAAGTGGCAGGAAAATATACTCTAGAAGTCTTTGTATTTGATCTCCAAAAAATATTAGGAAAAAAAAAAGATAATTAAAATTGGAGCAAGTAATCAAAGTTTGCAGTTAGATCAAAACTACTGAATGTCCAAGAAGTGAACAGAAGTGTAAAGATTGAGAACATCTTTGGTGCTGTAGCAAAATGATCTAGCCAGAAAAAGTTGCCTGAAATCTCTGCCATATTACAGAGGTGTCCCAAACACATCTGTATAAGTAGTTTTTCCCTAAGATTAACTCCCTTAGGGAAAACAAAAATTTATGTTGTATCTTTCTCATTTAAAACATAAACCAGAAAATCTGTGTGGTGGAGACATGAATCACTGCCAGGGAAATATCAACATATCAAGTTAAAAAAAAAAAAAATCAATGCTGTATATCCGGTTCGCATTTTTACTGCTTGCACAATTGTTGACATTGTAAATTGACTCTTAACATCATAAATGGCTCCTTACACATTGTAAAGTAAATCCTGTGGACTTTTATTAGTATCATAAATGGCTTTTTAACATGTAAATAGCCTCATTCAAGTTGCAGCATAAATCCCATAAAGCCCATAGGCTTTATGGACAGCATAAGTAATGGAGTGCGTTGGACTTTGCTATCGGTGTTGGTTTTCATTTAAAAACTAAATGAAAGTTTCAGGAAATAAAACACAGGGCTTTGCACATTTTCAGCTGTGGCCACCCTTGTTTTCCTGCTTCTGTGACCAATGTGAAATACGAAAAAGGCTTGATAGTCTCTTCTGATGTTTAACTCCCCTTTTCAAAATCAGAATGTTGAACAAGAGTTCACCAGCCTGGATAGTTCAGTAAGGGCTGACAAAGCTGACTGAATAGACACAAGAAGCTGTAAAAGATGTGAGAAACTGTAAAATGGTAACTACTTTATCACCCCCATCTTTTTGGCACTTTTCATTTGCAAAGGTCCCAGAGCACTTCAGAAAACACACAAAGTGCATGTTGGGAAGAAATACAAAGGAACATTTTTCTGAAAATTATTATATAGCCCATATTCTTAACTTTTAATTCTTAATACTGCTGTGTTCCTTGGCTCTCCCTTGAAATATCTGCCTCTCTGAGAGTGAGCAGCAATAACCATTTATTAGCACTCAGTAAAAATTCACTACGTTTTCAGATCTAAAGCATAAACCCAAACATTTTGCAAATATGGATTATTTTGGGGGTCTTGCCTTGAATAGCTAACTTTTTAATTAACTTCCTCAATGACATCCAGGGTGACGATTTTTCTTTGCGAGCAAACACCTTATTTAAACAATTTAGGGACCATAATTTAACAAGATATTGCTTGGAAGCTACCTGAGTGGGATTGTTGTTATGGTTCTGGTGTGTTATGGCTCCTGTAGCCGCACACACAAGATACTCGCTGTTTATGTTGCTAACAAGGTGGTAACTCAGATATTTGGGATTATGTGAGAAGACCCAAATTGCAGAAGAAACTGAGTAGAGTTCATCAAGATGCTGAAATACACATTACTCACTTCATGTCAGGGAGTCCATTCCACCCATGTAGGATTTCCAGACAACCAGCAGACAAGGAAATAAATAGTGGATGAGCTCATAAAACCGTCACTGTGCTGTCAAGACTGAATGCAGATCAGTTTTCATTGGATCCCCTGAGGAAATTAATCCAAATTATCACAGCTTGAGTAACACATATCTACAAAGTCAATGCTTATCTCCTTTTTCTCTAATGCAGCTAAAATGTAGCTTTCATATATGTGTATATCTGTCTATATTTTTCCATAATAATTAGAGCATTAGAGTATTCACTGACAATACATGTGAGTTAATTTCTTCTCTTGCCCTAGGAACATTTCGTGGGAGAGGGATGTGAAGTGCATTTGCTTGGACATCCACACTGCAGGTGAGGACAGTCCTGTTCCAATCACTCCTGTGGGAACAGCTCCCGTGTTTTATCTGGTGACAGTTTAATGCAAAGTATAAACCAGAGAGTGTTTAACACAATGGCCATGCAGTTCAGATTTCTGAGGGAGAGTTAAATGCTTGAATACTTTTGAGGAGCTACATCAAAGTGTCAAAAGTCATATTTGAGAATGGCATTACAAGCCCCGCACCAATAATGTGATTGACCCCTCTCATCAGCCCATTTTGGAATTAAGCTCTATAAGCTCAGCTGACCTCGTGCTCCCATCTGGGACGTAAGAAATCCGACATTTTAACCTGCTCTGGCAGGGCAGCAACTCTTTCTGCATTCATGAGCAGTGCAGCTGCTTCCAGGTTTGTTTGATCTTTGGGCTGTTCTCAAATCATCAGGTCAGTAATCCTGTTTTAAGGGAGTCAATGACACTCTCCCCCTTTTTACCAGAAAAAAAGTGAACCACGATGCAAAACTTCTTCAGATACAGATCAGCTTAAATATAGCTAACAAAATTGTGAATGTTTTTACCAGACCTGTGTTTTCCCAATCTGTAATTACACTAACATACCTATTCTGTTTCTGTTCACATAATGTAATGGGACAACTAGATAGTATTTTTTTCAATTTAGACCTCGAAAGAAATTGCTGAAGACATTCAGACAGCACGAGGTTCAGAAGAATGCTGAACTAGTTAAATATTAAAAAGTTTCTTTAAAAATTGCCTTAGAGGAGAAAAGATTATATTGTGGAGATGGTCTGACTTTCAAAGTCAGCTCATTAATCATAGTTAATGCTCCTTGTTATAGCAGATAGTAATCTGTACTTCTTATAAGCCCACACTGGCCACAGCATGAAAATATTTCTGATCCATCTAATAAAAAATTATAGTGTCATTCCCTTCTAAGGATGGTGTGTTATATCCTTTGTAGCAGGTATCTATGGAGTAAGAATGTTTCAAAATATACTTGAAATTTTATAAATGTTTATATTTATTTCCTATATTAGGATGTTTATGCATAAATGCACAGATATGATATTACATATGTGAACATCAGAGTGTTCAGAATTTTGCCTAGACAAGTTCTGAAAAGCTGCAAGGATGGAGATTTACCCCCATTGCTCATCCCTCTTCTTGTGTTTAACCAATCTTATAATGAAGATCCTTTCTCTCACATGAAATCAAGATCCTCAAGAACACCTTGTTCTAATTAGCTGTGTTTGACTGGAACTAAAGCAGCTCAGTAGATGAAAAGGTCTGGATTCAGGTAATGTGAATATCTAAATCTCACTTCTGAAAAACTCTCAGACTTCAACTGGTTGGTTTATAACGAAGTGTAATTTAATCTTTCTGCCCTGAGCTCTCATGACCCCATAGCACATATGGTGAGTAAAGGTGAATCAAAGACAATTTTTCACTGTAATTCACTGTAATTTCCTTTGCAGTCTAGTTCAGAATGTCTCTTAATGAATTAGCTTGCTAATTGTCGCTGCTGTTGTTGATATTTCCTTCACCTTGAACACTGTCTCATCCTGAGGGAATGCTCCTGGTGGCTTAAATTCTGGACCAAGGAGGGACTCCAAAACTGGGTCTCCAATCTGAAAAGACTATGAAGTTTCATTGCTCTGACAACTGTAATGTGCTGGGTTTATTGCATGTTAATTAAGCATTGTTTTACATTTATTCATCATGGCCATGTTTAAGTGAGCAGACACACTTTACATGTAAAGCTCAGTGAGATTGAAGAGGGGCCCAAATGCTGTTTCTATTCAGCATTTGTTTCTTCTTTTGGCTAATAATCACTATTTTAAACCCCTTGTTTAAAATCATGTCCAGAAAAGTGCATTAAAATGCACACACACCTAAAGGTATCTCTGAGATGCCCTCTACCACTTTACCTTTATGCTTTTACAACCTAATCCACAGTCTGGAAGTCACTGGTCATTCCTGCTGTATCTACTTGAATAAAGAGACGGCCTTCTCATGACTAAACTTCCACTGTAAATTCCTTCCTGGGTGTGTAGACAGCATCCTGCACAATTTCAGCGTTGCCATGTTAGTTGGCTTGTAAGCCAAGGACACTCATCCCTTCTGTGGAACTTCTCCAGGTGATGGATGCGATTTTCTGCCTCCTACCTCTGGAAAAGTGTGGCAGCACCTTTGTGTTAGTCTTGATTTGTGAAAAGCAGGATGTAAAAGGTAACGAATGTGCCTTCTCTGTTGTCCCTCTTGCTCGCTGTGTCTGCCTGAGAGGGCTGTGAGTCATGAGAACCATCTGGCAGCGAGTGCTGGCTCCTCATCTGAAGGAACAGCGTCTGGCACGCTTCGAGCAGGGCACTTGTGTTCCTGACATGCCCTTTTTGGCAAAATACAGAAGTCTGAGCTAAAAGAATGATTCAGGAAAATCCGACCTAACATCTAAGAAGCCATTTACACCTCCAGTTTCAGGTGGTGTTTCTCAGACCTCCTAAATTTCCACTCTTGCTAAATTGGGTTTCTAAGTGTCTTCCTCCTTCCAATTCTGTTAATGATGGAAAAACACAGGTAACTGTTTGCTTTTGCATCCAAAGGAAGCCTAATCTACTAAGAATGTTTCCTTCATACCTTACTCACTTGCACGAAACACTCTTGAGCTAAAAAACTGCTTCTGGAAGTTCCTTTTATGAAAAACTGGTGACAATAATGCTGTCCCTACAGCTGGGATGCCTTGATGCTGCCCTTGTTGTGTAGCGTGAATCCAAAGCACCTTTGTTTGGAGTTGAGGGGTTAAATCTTCATGGGAACCATGTTCCTTCTGCTAAGTCTGGGAGAAGGCAGGAGTCATCACTGCTCCATCCAGTGCTCAGACTCAGTAATCCAGAAAAAAAACAGACAAGAATTTCAGTTTCTGATGTGTCATTTAGCTGCAGATAAAGGGACTGCAATTCTGATTCTTAAATTCTGGTTCTTTTGCTATTAACCATTAAATATAAATTCCTTTAAAAAGTTGAGGGAACAGGATCTAGAATTCATATTTCAAGAAAAGTTCCTTTTTTGCTCTTGTGCTTGCAGTACAGGTCAGAGACCTTTTTAATCCCCTTTTTCCAAGGTTTTTCAGGGTTTTTATATTTCTTCTGCTGCAGCAGAAAAAGTCTGGAAAAGGTTCATAGTATGGTCACTAGAGGGGGCTTCTCTGGCTGTGAGAATGATTAGTTAAAATCTGTGGATACTGAAAAGCTGTGGCAGAGGAATTTCCCATCTCCTTGCAACTGGAGAACTTTGTTTTGTGGGAACTTTGCTTTGCTATGCAAGCTATGTTAACAGTAAGATAGGTCTTTGTAAATAATCTCACACCTGCTATTTTTACTTATGTTTGGAATAATAATAAAGCATTCATTCTCTCACTGGACTCGCTAGCTGCTGCATCTCTGAATTTCTCCTAAGCCTGCTACAAAAATCTATTCAGCTGAAGAATTTAAATACATCAGATAATTTCAGGCTCTGAGACTCCCTATCTCATTAAATTACTGATTTGAGAAACTCAACAGGTCTACAAACTCCATTAAATGGTTTCATACAGATGCTGTTGTGCTGCAGACTGCACTATCTAAAGACTTTTGCTGAAATGCTCTCCTCTTGCTTTGAGGGTTATAACCCTGGCTCAATACTAAAGAGTGCAGACAAAACGGTGACTGTCGCATGGGCAAAAAATCTGAGCAGATTAACACTGGAAACTTTTCAGATATCAGGACCTCAGATTTACTGTATCTTAAAACGTTGTTTTTATACCTTGCCATGTGCTGTGGTCTGAGCTTTGCTCCTCACAAAGCATCCTGACAAGATGTCTCTGAGAATAATTTTCAGAATAGATGAAGGCAGTGCCACAGGATGGGCCCGGAAGAGGACAAGTCCCACAAGGTTTCACTCAGTCATGGTGATGTCTTTTCCTGGTCTTGAAATTAAGAGAGCTGAACACAGTTAAGAGGGAAAAGGGTTTTACCTCAGTATTTATTCAAGGATCCTCAGGTGTGCTGAAATGCACATCGAAATGCACCCCAAAATGCCCACTGAAGAAATGGCCCCCCACGAATTATAGGCCTTGCAAATTAGCACATCTATCAAAGATTCCCCAGTGAGGGACTCCAGCAAGACCCCTCAGCGAGGAACCTTCCCCTGGCTGGGCCTGGCTTTGTTTACAGAATGTGTTCTGGAGAGGCCCTCGAGGTCTGGGGTTTCCAGGGTGTTCGGTCTCTTGGCTTAACGGGATATTGGGTCTGAGGGAAGTGATCAAACTTAAAGAATTCTAACTATGTGGGCTAAAAGCACTAAGAATACATAAAAGCTATATAAAAGAGCGTATCAAAGGGGTATAAAAGAAAAAGCAAAAAATCATCATGGCATCAGTGGTCCCAGGAGAAGAACTCTCCCTGGGCATGGTGTGCAGTCTGTCACATCACTCCTCTCCCAGGTGACAACAGAGCACACACTTGTGTGTGCAGATCACAGTGAATTTCTCCCCACTGCAACAGACAGCCAGTGGATTACCTATCTTTTTTAAAATGAAAATGTGTTTTTCCCTTTGAATAGCATAACACAACCTTTATTTTACTATTTTATTCTTTGGTCTTGATTGTTTTCTCCTTATTGTCTTAGATTTTACAGCACATGGATCCCCAGGCTATCTCCAGCAAGAAGGTGAGAGTGTTCTAAAGCAGAACGGATCATCCGTAAATTTCAAAATTTATATCAGAAATGACAAAAGAAGTGCTTTTTTCTATAAATGATTATAAAGCAGACTGAGCTCAAGTTTTTGGTTTGAATTTTGAGTCCAACATTGTCATACTTTGGATCAAATTTTGCAATCAGTACTCATATTCCTAGAGGAACCCAAAATTCCAACAAAAGACATTGATTATTTGAGTACTTAGTATTTGGAACTTAATCTAAAATTTTCCATAGTGATCACATCCCCACAAAAGTTACAAACAACAAAATACAGACTTTCTTGTTAGTTCTATATGTATTATGCAATGATCCTGTTGCTGCAGAGCAACTGAATTTCACAGGAGAATGTAGGGAAAAGAATTATAGTGGAATTCAAAGATCAAAACTTCACCAGCAAATTATATTTCTGTGTAAGGTGATGAATTGCAGTGTTTTGATTTAGTGAAGGTCTTACGAAAGATAGGTCCTGAGACTTCTCCATCTTGCTAGAGAGTAAATGAAGAATAACTGCTTTGATCTAATTTAATGTAAACTATAATCTAATCCTCCCTTTTCTTTAGGAGTTTATTATCTGAAGGTGAGTGGTGTTCTGCAGCGTTTAGTGCAACACTGTCTCATCTATCATCAGTTTTCTTCCCTGAAACCAGTACATCATGCAGCCTAAATATGCTTTAGGGTGTAGAGAGCTAAAGAGAACAAGATCTCCTTCTTTATGTGAACTCTGCACTGCAGCAGCCTCAGAGCTCAACACCCCCCTCTGCCAAGTGGAAGGATAATTTTCTTTACCTTGAAGAAGAAACTGTTGACTTTGGTAACTGTCCTAAGATATATTTTCCCCTTCCCACGCACTTTTCTACAACTTTGATGTCTGTTTGTTACCGAAACAGGTACTACAGATGTGTTTGTACGAGTCGAAGTGTGAGATGTGGTTGAAATTCACATAAGGAACATCACAATCAGAAACATTAAGAAAAGCACAGTCTGCAGAGATGCAGAACCAGTTAAGGCATTAGTTCAGCTCTTTTTCCTTTCGAATAAATTATTTGTTTGGACAAAATGAGCATTAGAAGAAAGTATTATCTTCTTTAAAAATGTTTCAGGTTCTTTTTTTTTACCCTAGAATTAAAACACCCACTAAGAATATAAGAAGCAGTACACCACAATTCATGGTTCCAGTGTAATGGTAGTAGAGAGTAGGGTTTTTTGCATTTGTTTGGTTTTGGAGGTTTTGTTTTCCTAATCTAAGGAGAATGTAAAATTACAACACTTTATTTTTTTAAAAAAAACTTCCCTCCATTTTTAACAGAAAAAAATGTCTCAATGCAAAGATAAAAATAAAACTAAACAAACCAAAACTAGACTCTTGCTTATCACTCAGCTTCTGGGAACAGGCACAAAACAAAATGTCCGTTCAACTAAGAGATGTAATAAATTGTTTTTATGATTTTATGATTCTATGATGCTAACTTCAAATCCTGGAAACAAATTTTAGGAAGAACACAAAGGTATCTATGTGAAGATTTAGTTTATAAAATACCTTCAGAGGTGTATTTCACTTGTGGTTTGTAGGAAACATTTTTTTCCCACTGTCAGAGTTAGGAATTCAGTAATGCACATAATGAAACTCTCTTTCCCTGACTCCTGAATCCACAATTGTTAAGAGAAGTGACAACAAAAATATCTAAAACAAATCAAACAGCAAGCAACATGAAATGCTGTAAGCTTTCTTCTGTTTGGGCTTTTTTTTCCCCTTTTTAAAGAGAGTTTAAAAGGGTTTTTTTCGGAGATGACTTACTGTATGTCCAGACTCACCATCTCCAGATTAATGAGCTGGGTCCCAATGAAAATGGGAGCAAATTTTTTATCTTTGTCTCATTTAAAGACCTTAAATGTTTCACCAGCAATCTGATGGCTGTTTGTGTGGGTCACCTCTATTTTGGCTGATGCTCCTCTTTAAGATGTTATGGCTCAGCCCACACTGCCCTGACTGTATTGTGTGCTTTTCTTTGAACCCTGAGGGATTTATTTTTCTTTTTGCCTCTATAGATGCCAGTCTAAATTGCACTGACTGATTGTCTGTGACCATCCAGGCTGACAAACTGTGACTTAAATGGGACAGTGTCAATTTTTCTCAGACAGGGAAAGGTCATTTCAAATTCAGAATCCTGGACCAAAATAATCCATTGGATCTGAGTTATTGGCTTGAAGGTTAACATTGCAGTGATGTACACTGTCATTAATATGATTAATATTTGCTTTGTGACTGTCCACTAATAACTGCAGAAACAATGAGATGGAAAATGGTTGATGTTTTCTAAGCCAAAGCAATGTCATAAAGAAGAAGCTTTGAAAATAATTGTGAAATGGGCCTGTCCTGGTGTCAGTGTCTCCAGCCAGTAACAGGGTTTGAGAAAGACACTCGATATTAAATGCAGGAATGGGGCTCTGTCCCTGACAGCCTTCATCATTACAATCCCTTTTGATTTCACTGGGGAAGTTTTGCCAGTACAACCTTAAAAAAACAGACTTCTGCAATTATTTTCTTTAGGATGAGAATGTCTCCTGCAAACAGAAGCATGCACGGGTGGTCTGGTCTGTGTAAGCAAATAAATTTACATGCCCAGGTGAAGGATTTCTCAGAGCTGGGTACTGTTGTTATCAGCACTTACATTGCACATACATTAATTCCCTCCTGGTTTGTCTTTCAGCAAAGTACAAAACAAATCATGTTGGTAATTCTGAAGATTATTCCCCCCACTGACCCCTCTCATGGAACATCAGTGTCCAGAATGGACCAAGTTTGGCTGCTTATGGGCTAGGCAGCCTCCCACACTATTCCAGAATTTACTCTCTTAAGCAAATATCTAATATGTCTTCTTTCCATCCCAGGACACAGAGTCTATATTCTCAATTTCACAGTATAAAAATACAATTCTGACAGGTTGAAGCAGAAACTTTACACTACCTGACTTATCAGGAAAAGAAAGTATAAAGACATATTTTTTGTAGAATTATTATTATTAGTAGAATAGAGTATTTCATAAGTCTGGCTTGAAGAAATCACGCTGAAATTTGGAATAAGTGTCATTGTTTTATGGTATAAATACAGAAACTAAGATTCCAAAATCTGTATTATGACGATTAAAAGGCAAATGAAATAGGAATGACAGACTAATCTGAGAGATTTAAAACTGTCAGTCTCCTGCAATCTAATGATGTTGACTTTCTACCAGTGTCATGATTTCTCAAACCTCCATCCACTCGACAGCTGCTACAGGTCATGTTGTGTCCCTCTGCAGGTGTGTTTGTCTGGGGATTGACACAAACCTAACTTTCCTCCCAAGCAGGAAGATCCTCCATGATAAAACCACTCCAGTACAATATTTTAAGCAATTTTAAAGTGAATACCATACTGTGGGCACTAGTAAATTTAATTTATAGAGGTAAAGGATACACAGCAATATAATTTGGGACAGAATTAATCAGTTTTTTTAACTTAATATCCTATTTCATTTTATCTGTTCTCATGCATCTATCATTATTAATTTTGGATTAAGAGCTTGGAATCCAAGATCGAATTCCAGTTCACAAGGTCTTGTATTTCCACGGACTAAAGGCAAGACCCACTTCTTAGACTTTGAGCCACCAGAAGTCCATTTTGTATTTCTGGATGATGCAGCTCTTCACTGCTGCTTGTGCCCAGTTTTTCCACTCAAAACGTCTTCTCTGATATTTTACTTTTGCAGTAAGATTTGCCTGCCTATGGTGGGGATAGAGTCTGATGACAGCTTTCTTCTAGAAGAGAAGGAATGTTTTTCACCACTGTCCTGCTGTCTCCCATTAATATCATGACTCACCAGAAAGGCATTAGGAGTATTTGATTAGGAATTATTATTTGAAAACTAAATTAGATGAAAAGAAAAGAAAAAATAAAAATAAAGGTTTTAAATAAAGAAAGTATTTGTCGATCTGTCATCTTGAAACCTTTACTTTTTCTTGTGGAAAGCTGCTGTCTGTTCCGTTTTCCCTCCAGTCCTGCAAAAAATGGTAACTGCTTATTTTCTATCCTTTAATCTATGATTTGCAAGGATTTTTTTGCTATAGATTCACAGGCACAAAGTGCATTCCAAGCAAATAAATATGTATTGATCAATGGCAGTTATTAATTCCTGAATATTTTTCAAGTAATTAGGAAATCCATGAGGTTTTAATTCTCAACAACAAATCTGAAAAAAATGAAAACGAAGCAAGTACAATAGCAATGAAAGAGATTGAGGTGCATTTATACAGAAAGATGTTTTAATTCCTTAGTGGTTTGCTAATACTTAATAGTGGCTAAATATGAATTAATTAATCAGATGTATCAAATTATTAAGCTAATCAAAGGAACAAATCAGAGCAGATTGGTGTAGAACAGAATTAAAACCACAACCTTCAACTTGTGGTCATCGTGTGAAGCTGTACACTTCAACTATTTCTGTGAATTCTGCTCTAAGATCATAAATAGATCCACAGGATGTTCTTCTGACACTTGAAATGGTATTCAGAACTATATAAAATAAAGACTATCTCTCTTGAATGCAGCTTCTAAATCAGTGGGTCACTTGGCTTGACATTCTGACCTAACAAAAGAAAAGCAGGTCAGATTTATTTATCAGAGAATAACATATTGGACTTAACCACAGTAAAAGTCTGTCTAAATTCATACCTGTTACTCCTTGAGTGAGGAAATCTTGGATTAGTGACTTCTGTGTGATCATCCTTAAATTCTAATCAATTTTTAGCAGTAACTGGAGAAAGTTGTTTTACTGTTAATTAATTAGTTATTGCCAGAGTCTCTATTATTCAGTGCAGCACCGTAACTGGATTTCTTTGCTAGAGGCTGGTAAATTAATTTTTAATGGACTGTATTTCAAAATTTAATAATGAGACAATACTATTTAATTATCTAAGTCAAACACTGAAACAATTTCAGGGCAGCACACAGCACTTATAAACAGTTAGCCATTTATCCTGCTAGAAACTTTATATATCCTTTATGTCGTAAATATCAAGCAGCGCCTCTGAAGGTCTGTCTTGTCTCTTTGTTACTTAGGTTTTCACATTGTGTCTCTCCACCTGAAGAGTTCTGTCTGTAGTACAAAGGGGGAAATACTGCAAATAAGCAACTGACAGTAAAAATGTCTTAGCTGGTTTTCTAAGGCAATAAAAAAAAGATGTGAAAAGTGCATCTTCTTGCCAAGTACAGAGTAGTGCACTGGAAGAGAAGATGTGAAAAGGTGGTAGGCAGAACATGACTTGATGATATACTGCACAGAAAAAAATGGGGAAAAAAATCAGGCTTCATATCAAAGTTAAGATTTCTGAAACACTTTTGTGAGTAAAAAAGCACTTTAAAGCCCTGGCAAAGTGTATTCCTACACTCCTAGGCTTGTGCCCAGCATTAGAAGGGTGTGCCTGCACACTCAGTGCTTCTTTCTGCATGGGCAAAGGTAAAAAGATGTGATTTGTCTTTGTTGACACTCCAGGGTGGTGGGACTCATGCTGACCTCAGCCCAAAAGCTGTGGTGATTTTTTAAAGATTTTATTGAGTTCTAAATGCACTAAAAAGTAACGATGAGATTACTTCTATTAGGTACAGAAAAGGAAATGTGTCCCTGCCTGTGGTAGGGGGGTTGGATTAGATGATCTTTAAGGTCCTTTCCAGACCAAGCCATTCCATGAGTCTGTGATTTTATGACTCAATGAAAAATGTTACCAGTTCTCTCTGCTTCCAAAGAGCCCTCAGTCCACCTGTCCACAGTTTGGTTTCAGTTTTTGTTTCATTCCCTTCTGGAAGTAAGGACATGAAGTTCCTCCTTCTTTCAGCTCCTCTCTCTGCCTGATGTCTTTTCTTTTATATATTTTTTTCTTTTACTTAAAATGGCACAGAAGTGCCTTTCCCCTTTGGGACACTGAAGTTTCTGGCTGGTTTTGTCATGATGTTGTTCAGCATTTTACAAATATCCTTCAAAGTGCTGAGGGCTCTTTCTAAGGTATTTTTTTAGATCAAGGACCTCCACATATTTGTAGGCAAATGACACTGTGCTTAAATGAGACTTAAATTTTGCCTGGCTTTATAATGAAGGCTACATTCACAAAAATAAATTACTGCAAGGACAGGGACCTAAGAAATATTCCCCGTTTTATCTTGTGCTTGTTTTACCTTACATGATGGTTTTATCCCTTGTCATAAGGATGCCATTAAGCAATTCCTGACTACAATGCCTTGAATGCAGATACTGCTTTGGGAGAGTTCAGCTGTATGGATGCAATATCTGTTGTGTTACTTTGCTGCAGAAACACCAGGATTTCCATTAGTTGTTAGTATATTTGTGTATTGAAGATAAAACCATGACGAAAATTACTTCTTGTAGTGTTTGCATTGATTAAAAAGAAATAAAAGATTACCAACTTTAGTGGAACAGCTAAGTGATCCATTTATCCAATCAAATGAATTTGCATTGATGTGGTTTAATATAATGTCAAAAGTACATTTCAAGCAATATAAATTGATTTTATTGCATATGAAATCAATCCTTGAAGATTAGCTTTTGGTAGAATGTAAAAATAGCTGCAGACACTAAAATTAAATGTCTGTGTATGCCTGCATTTGTGTCTCCAAATGCTAAAGGCTAAAATTGTGGACTTCAGTTTGAACTGGTTTCCTTGGTAACTTGCCAATAATGTTCCATTTTCGTCCTATTTTCTTTAGTATATTAATTAAATAACCCTTAACGATGTATTAGTTTCTCTAAGTTACTATATTCCTGAAGTTTTTGATACAGTGTGAGAAAAGTGTTTCCCTTAGCTCTCTCCATAATTTTGATTATAAATTAAGAACATTTGACTTGTAGCTTCACAGAAAAAAAATGCTTTACTATTACTGCAAGTAATATTAATATTTGCTATTCTTTCATTAGTACCATCACTCTTAAAACTATCACATAAGTACATCTAATTTTACATCAGAAGGGTTTTAAGTTAAAAGTTCTTCACACACTATTTTCAGTAGCAGCACAGTTGTTATCCACTAAAGCTGCTGGTTGACATCAGTAGCAGGTTTGTAGTGACAAAAATCAGGAGCTCACAGGCTGGAACTAAAGTCATTTTTGTAACTTTGATCAATATTTGGGACTCCTTAAGCCTCTTTTGTCAGAGGTTTTGAGCTTCTGCAGTGCTCACTTTTACTTCAGTGGATGTTGCGAATATTCCACGGACACCAAGACCTCCAGATGTCTCAAATAACCCACCTAGAAAATGAAACACACAGTTAAACAAAATGCTAGGAAAACCAACTTTTTAAAAACTGTCTTTCCCAGAAATAAAACAAAGCTGAAATTCAAGCTTATTTGGTAAATATCAAAGGGAAAATGACTTTTTGCTATGAATTACCATCCCTTTATCTTCATCACTCACAATGCAACTGTCAATTTTGTGTTGTTTTGTAGCTATGAAAAATTCTAACATTGATGAGACTGCTTATATAAAGTTATGATTTTGAGAAAAAAACCTTTAGAGCAAAAGTTAGGCAGTATGTTCCCACAATAGTCAGAGATGCCATTCACTTTTTATACTACAGCTCAAAAATTTACAGGAGTTAGATCAGTACATACTTCCAGAAAATCTTCAGAAACAGCTACCTCTGACTCTGTAAAGTCAACAGAAATTTAGGCATGGATTTGGGAGCTGTTCCTATGGATTACCAGACTCCCCATCACTACATTTCTCCTTGGATTGAGGTTGCACTTAGTCCTACAGAGGGCAATGCGTTATCAAGGTGCTCAGCAGGGCTGTGAACCGTGGAATGTGACATCTGTTAAAACCTGCTCATAAATTCTTAATCCCACACAGAAGAATTGAAAGGTGTCATATTGATCTCTTTTGATTTTGTTCTGCATGCAGCTTTCACATAGTGACACATTTAATAATGGTGTCCTATTGTTGTCTCTGCAATACCTATACAAGGTGTATTTCAATTTTTTTTTCTCACGAGGAACAGGATATATAAATTTTCTTATTAAAAAGCTTTAACATTATGAAAAAAGAGATGTACTTAAACCATTTTATTTCCCCCCTCTTTTAACAATTGTTACAAAGTGGTAATTACAGAAACATTCTTTGAATGGAGGCAAGCAGAAAAAGAATAATTTAAAATTTAACAAAATCAGCTTTACTAGCCTTCAACCAGTCTGAAAATGCTTTTTATTCAAAATGATCTCTTTTATATTTTAGTGAGGACAGTATTTTATTTTTACTAGAGAACATAGTATTTTATTATCAATAGAAACTACTGTTAAAAAGTTGACTTAATTTACTGCTTATGTAAAGCAGCAGACTTACACCAAAGGAGAGTCCACAACCAAGACTGAGAACTGGGAAGATAAAATTTCTCACAAAATGATATTGTCCCCTTGAAAAAGCCCAACCTCTGCCTCTTAAAGAGCCAGTGGGAACATCATTGATCTCTTCCATAGGTGACTTCCATCATCATCAGTGTCATTATCCTGGACAGGTCTGCTCAAAACACAAAGCATCAGCTTAAACTCTTGAATGGAATGGAAGGGAAAGGAAGCTGCCACCTATAAAGGGAAACTTTGAACCTCAAAGAAACAGGTATTCATTATCTTCTACCTCTCAAGCTCATACACAGGGATCAGGATTTTCTTGGGGTTGTTCCAAAGTCCTCTTGCAGCAAGTGATTTTCCCCCTCTGGGGTTTGAATTTCTTCTTGTGAGGAAGCTGGAATCATTGGAACCAAGCTTCGGGATGTTGCTGTTTTAGCTGGAAGTCCCGAATGCCTGTGTTCTGCTCTACCCTGCTTCACATGACTCCTCAGCCTCTTTCCCTTCTTCCTCCAAAGGTTCCTGAGCCTTCAGGGGTTCCAGCATACCCACATACACAGTAACTCTCTTATCAGATTAGGTGAAATATGCTTTAGAAAACACCTGCATTTAAAACATAGAAATAATTTTGATTGTAGGGCTTGCGCCTGCCCAGGCAGACAGCACAGAAGTTGATGTCCTGGAAACTGGAAGGTGCAGAAATTCCTGACACAGTGAGGAGCAGCTGGGGACAGATTAAAGCAGCAACTTCCTCACGAAATTCAGCTGCAGCCAGAGAGTGACCCATGACTGTGGTGTGAACCGTTAATCTCACAAACATTGCTCCTATCTTTTCCAGGACCAAAGCAGTTGTGTATAAATGGATATTTCCCATTTAAGAAGACTATGGAAGTAGATAATAGTTTTCTGCAAGCTGAAGAAGTAGTTATCTAACTTTCCAGAGCCAAATAGAAATAAAATTCTTAAATCTCCCTCCAATGCCACCATGAATAGATCAAAATAGGGAAAAGAAATGAAAATACAGGGAGCAATCAGCCGCTATTGTGAGCATGAATTTTACAATCCTTCAGAAATATTATATGCAGCATAATTTTAGACAGAATAGTGTTTTTCATTCTTTTTCTGTCCAGGAAATAATTTTCCAAAGTGTCTGACCAAGAGCACTGGCTGACAGTAGAAAGGGAAATGGATTCAAAATGAATTTAGTTAATATGTTTGTGTTGCTCGTTTGGAAGAAATTCAGTGTTAATGACATTATTCATTCCGAGAAATTGAATAAAATGCATCAGGACAACAGTGAAATTGAAATCTGCAGTGCTGATGCAGTCATCACCCTTAAGTCCTTTCCAGTTTCTTATGGCCTCAAAGCTCTCAAAAGTGTTGTATGTGCTACATCAGCAAATTGTTGGCCCATGCATCTGCTGTGAATATTTTACATATCCTAGGACACATTTTGGTCCTTGACATCCATGTAACATCAGTTCAGCATTTGCCACACTTGCTAAACATTCTCCAGACTAAGCATTAAGGGCCATTAAAAGATTAAAAAAACCCTAAATTAGTAATTTTTCACTCTTTCTGTTTATAAAGGAAAAATGACAGCAAATTAATATTTCCAAACAAAGGGAATACTGATAGAAAAGAGGTAGCCAAAAGTACTATGGGCATGAGGCATGCAGTTGGTGGTGTCTCTTATAACTCTTGGCTGTCCTTTTTCATGGATGAGTTTCTCAAGGCTGCATACAAAAATATATTTAAAGAGGACTTTTCCTTAACCCTCCCCTAAATCCCCTTTCTACCACCCATCCAAGATAAATACTTTGATAGGAATATAGGAATCTAAAGTTCACACTGATGTCCAAAGAGAAGGAAAAATATCATATTCAGCAAATATTTTCATTTACTACAATTACATTGCTGTTGCTGAATCTCAGGCCAGAGAATCCTGGTTAGTCAAAATGGGGTGTTCTGTACAGTGATGTGCACTGAAATACAGCTAAAAAAGATTCAAAGTCCTGGGAACATTTTTATTTGTAAAACATCCTAACCTGATAAGGTGGGGTTTTTTAAAACCCGTACTAATTCTGGGATTGAAAAAAACCCAAGAAAATCAAATGAAACCAAACCAATGAAACTTAAAAACAAACAAAAACTCTCCCAGATTAAGGAGCATACCAAGGCTATTTTTCAGCCTTACTTGAAAACTAAATTTACGAGGTTTTATAACTATATATATGTGTCATATCAATACATATGTGGTTTTACCCTAATCTATTTTCAAGATTGATTAATGATTTTAAGATGATTTTTTTCCTATTTACTGCCAGCATTTCATAAAGTTAGACTAAATTTTTTTAAGATTCTAGCATCTGGGATATGTAAGTTTGCAGATAAGTCTGTTGATGAAAGATGAGTTGAACAACTTCACAACTTTAGTCCCTTTTTGTCATTAGGTGAAATCTCCATCAGCAACACCGTGGTTACTTCCTTATGAACAATTCCAGATATTTTAGTGCATCTCCTGGTTTTATAATATCTCTAGGATATAATTTTCTGACTTGCATCTGCTCCTTCAGAAGGAGAGATCTGAGCCAAGGAAGCAGGGTAAGAGGCTGCCCAGGGAGGTTGTGGGATTAACACCATTTGAGATTCTCACAATCAGACTGGGTAAAGCTTTAAATAACCTAATCTGGATTCATGACCTGGTTTTGAGCAAGGGGATCAAGCCAGAGACCTCCTTCCAATCCTGTGACTCTTTATCTTCCAGTCTCATCATGATGTCTTGATTATCCTTGGATTATCCAAAATGGTGCTAAACACTTATGTTTAGACAAATAAATAATGGAATAATATCTGTTCCCTTGAACAGGAAAACCCCGCAGTTATAACTGTAAATGAAATAGGCTCTCCAGGAGACAATCCTCAGGAAAAGGGAAACCTTCAGCTCTACGCCATTGTTTCAGGCATGGCTAGAAAGAAAATGGACGGGTAGACTGAGAGGTTCTTAACGAGATCTGAGTTTTAATAAGAGAGATAATCATTCTTATCAAGATACTATTTGAAAGGAGCATGTGCATTTACCAGTGCTTATTTAAAACAGTAGGTTGGATGAAATCCTAAAACCAAATGTGTAGAAAAATTCCACACAGCCCTGGCCCCCCAGACACACACTTCCCCTTCTCAGAGCTCCTCTCCTGAATGAAGGATTGCAAGCAAATATTGCCTAGCTTCACAAGAGCTGACAGCCTCACCTGATGTCAACAGAGAATATTGAAGGGCTACTGCTGCAGTTCATTATGCAAATTGCTGTAGTCCCAAGGAAACCAACTCTTTTACACAATTAAATTGTTTACAAGCCTATTTATATCTTAATAATGGCTTAGCCTGGGTGCTTTTTGTTTCTGCTGGCACTAAGCATTTAAGCAGGATCTTTCTGTTATCCACACATATTTGTGAGCTGGTGCTGTGGAAAGGATTGACCGGCTCATTTCTATGCAAAGATTCTTTCCTGTATTCAAATGAGCTTTCAATCCATGAAGCACATTTCCAGGGTTTAAGAAAAATTAAAACAGTAAGTAATCGCCTCATGCAATTTCACCACAATATACAAACATCCAACTGCAGAAATTGTGGTGTTTCCTTAAATGCCTCAGATATTTCTCCCATGTATTAAAAAATTAAATGAATGAGATAAGTATATTCTGCAAATAAGATTTGTTTGGCCTGCGAAAATTTTAATAGCAAATGAATAGATTCTTTAGCTAATAAAAAAGACTTGCTAAGAATAGTCAAATGTGCAAAGTAACTGTGTTTAAATTGTAAAAAGGATTTCATTTGCTAATTCAACATTCTTATGTTTTGTTGGGTTTTAGGGTTGGTTTTTATATTAAAAGTAATTGGTTGAAAACAGGAGGCAAAGTCCATCCTTTTCATGTTTCCTCTTTTTCAGAAGTCTGTTGTCAACATTTTTAAAAAGAAACATCAGCTCTGTAAGCTTAATTTCAATAGGATGTGAAATAAAAGCAAATCAAAGCCAACAAGCACACACAAAGTAAAAAAAATGGATGAACACACACAACAGAAACGTTCTGATCCCACCCCCTCATCTTTCCCCCACTTTTCACAATTTAAGGCAAATATAGGTTGCTACATTATGAAAGGTGCCTGGGTAGCAAAGAACATTTTAATAAGATGTTTCTTACTTCACCTGTTTTTTCATCCTGTGAATTTCTCAATCCTTTTGCTAACCTGTCCTACCTTTAACAGAGCTAATGCCCTTTTCACTTAAATCAAAAAATTAGTTTGACCAGGACTGAATTCACATGAAAGGTGTGGGGTTTAAACCAAAAGTGTCATAACCTTATACATTTCTTTTTTGGTCTGAAGTTTTTAACAAGAGGCTTTGTGGAAAAGTGAAGTGACACCACTATTAATTTCCTTTAAAAATAAGAGCTAGTTATCTACTTCTTTTTAGATGATGTAAATGTTAAAGGACAGGAAATCATTTTAGGCTGTTAGACCTGACCTTGTACAGATGCCAGGGCATTCCTAGTCAGTACATGCAATATTTTCACGGATGTAGCTTGCAATGGATGTACGGCATTGACAAGTTACATCAACAGACAACGTGGTACCCAGAAAGCCAAACCTTTCTGTGGGATCATGCCAAATCTACTTACCTTCATCCTCAAGACAATGAAAATCTCAAGGCATTTAGTGACTTTATTTCCTTTTCTATTTTATGCATAGAATTCCAAACTGCATTAGACCTGTAAATATTTCTTTTATTGCAACTGACCCTCAATTGTGAAGACACCAACTGGGACAGGATAAACTCTGAGTCTCAGATAAAAAGAAGCCAGGCACTCCAAATAATGCCAAGAAAAGGCTAAAAAATGAACAACTCTTCTAATATTTAGATGAAAATTTAATGTAATAGTTTCTTTCTTATTCTGATGAATTAAAAGCTTAAAAACATTGATTTATGGATTTAATATTTATTATGACCTTTATTTGATTACTTCATTAATGAAGCTTTAATTAACTGAGTAAAATTGCAGTTTATGAGTTTAGTATATTTCTTTGAGTAGTGTAGTTTGATCTTTTCCTAAATTCTTAAAATTAAGAAGAAATACCTGATTCCACCTAAATTCTAAAAATCTCAAAGCCACCAGGTTGTTTTGAGCAGGAGTCAGCATGCCACTGGATAGATTTAAATTAGATCTTAGGAAGAAATTCTTCCCTGAGAGGGTGCTGAGGCCCTGGCACCCAGGTTGCCAGAGATGAGGTTGCCCAGAGAAGCTGTGGCTGCCCCATCCCTGGAAGTGTCCAAGGCCAGGCTGCACAGGGCTTGGATCAACCTTGAGTAGTGGGGGGGTGTCCCTGCCCATGGCAGGGGTGTGGAATGAGGTGATCTTCAAGTTCCCTTCCAAACCAAATTGTTCTGTGATGCTGTGCTTGGGTCCTGCTCTTAAACTCAAACCAGGATAATCCAGATTGCCAGGGCAGGAGTAGGAAGAGCTGTGAAAATAAATCCTTTGTCCCTTTGACCAGAATTTCATCCCCTGCCAGTGCATGGTCCCACCAGCAGTGCTCAGATCTGTCTCTGCCTTTGTCTTTGCAGTCCATGATGGGACAAGTCTGTTCCACAGGGATGCCAACCACAGCTGTAGCTGTTAGATCTTTAACTTTGTTGAGGCATTCGTAAATATTGTCATCTTTTGTGGATTCTATGTTGAAACTGGAAAATGTGTTCAACATGGATGGAAGCAGAAGTGCCAGATAGACTAATAAAGAAAGAATGAACTCATGAACCTCACTTCTCAAGGAAATTAGGTAAAAAGACCCTGCCAGAATCTTTTCTTTTTCTACTGTGAACTCTACAAAAGGTGTTAATAATGTTAGTAAAGACATTTGTGTCTGTTAATACTTAGCATAGTAAACACCTAGTGCTGGATGTTGGGCTTGGTGGAGCATATCTATTTCTTTATCTATTCTTGCAACTTGCTCTGTTCTCTTTTCTTTCATTCTTCTTATAAATAAAATGCCAAAACTTTTGATCAGAGGCTACTGGTGACGCTGAATTTTCAAAAAGCTAGAGGAAAATATTAATAATAAAAATAATTAATAGCAGAGCTCCTCAGTGATGGATCTCAACAGAGCTTCTCTATTTAAAGAAATCATTGATTTCTAGTAAATGAGTTTCTTCTTGCAAATTATTAAGTTCTAACAATATTTAAGAGATGCCACATTTGTTTGCTTGTAGATTACCCATATTGAGATTATTAAAGCCTTGTGAAATTAAGGTTATAAGTCAGTTCTGACAGCTTATGGCAAATCTCCATCACTGAATGTCATAATAAAAATTCAAATATTTGGAAAGCCAAACCACAGTCTAAGCAACGAGTCTAAACTCTTTTTTTTTTTAAACTGCTTTGGTTTTTTCTTTCTTTTTCTGATGATCAAGATCTCAACATACCTCACCACACTTTGGTTTAAATTAAATAGTAACTAATAAATGACAGTATTAATACTATTACAAAGTCTGTCATGGTAAATGGTGTTCTAACAACCCTACTAATATCAGCTAATTCAAATACGACATTCCTCCTTCTTTTCTTTTGGGACTAGTCTAATATGAGTTGATGTGATGAATTAAACACAAAACCCCCCTGATTTTCTTAAATTTCTTTTCTCTTTTCTTCTCAAATCCACTTTTTTTTTTCTGCTACTTGTGAAAGGTAATATGTATCTGAGATCACAAAATAATTTCTCCTTCTCCAGCTCTCCCCACATTACAGACACGTGTGGGCACACACATTAATACAAGGTCTGGAAATGCAGAAAAGGAACTTGAATACCTCTCCAACTGAAATATCAATGCATTGTCCAACCTCTCTGACTGCCCAAAGACCAAAACTGTTCACATTACAATGAACAACCATGATCCAGTTTCTTCCCACTGAGCTGCATAGAGTATCTTTGTACACATATTTGAGTCAAAGGAAGAGACAGCTATCGGGCCAAGGAAGCACATTCCTTATCACCAGCTTATCTCAGTTCCTTCTTAGCTGAAGCACAAGTTTCTATCAACCAGGGCCTCCTGCCCTCCATCCATCGCCATGCAGTTATGAAGGCACTGCCTTTGGATCAGTACCAGAATATGTTCTGAGTTCCACAAGGGAAATGGTGTCGAGAAGTTTTGCTGTAAGATCTAGAGCCTTGTGCTAGGCAGTCTCCAGCTATTCCCGATTTCTCTTTCAGAAGGAAATAACTGGCTCCGTCTGGTACAGATGCTGCCTGTGAATTGATCTCTATGGAATATACAGAAATCATACAGAACCAAAGCCTGTTTAAGCACAACACTCCCCACACGGACAAATTTACTGAGTTTGGTTTTTTCCAACAGCCTTCTGGAGAATCTGAGATGTACAGGAGCTTTGATTACACTGTCTTATACCTCATAGAATCACAGGGTTGTTTGGGTTGGAAGAGACTTCAAAGACCATCTTGTTGATGGTCCCACAGGCAGGGACACTTCCCACTATCCCAGGTTTCTCAGAGACCAATCCAACCCGGCCTTGGACACTTCCAGGGATGGGGCAGCCACAGCTTCTCTGGGCAGCCTGTGCCAGGGCCTCTCCACCCTCACAGTCAAGAATTTCTTCCTAACATCTGATCTAGATTTCTCCTCCTTCAGTTTGAAGCCATTCCCCTTCTATCACTGCATGCACTTATAAAAGTCCCTCTCCAGCTGCTTTGCAGGCCTCGCTCATTTCCTTCTGAACTGCATTTCTCTCATTTTTTCCATGTGGACTATGAATACATGATGAATTTCAGTTCTCAGTCTGACCCATTTGACATTTTCACAAATGGTTCAGTTTAAACATGGTTATGAGCAACAAAGTCCTGGTGTGGCTCCAGTGATCTGAGGAGAACTCTGCCTGATAACATTCTCTTCAAAGGTACAGAAAAACATCCTTATCTCCTCACTTGTAAACACCTTCATGGTTCTGCATAGTTGTATAACTTCACCAGAGTCTTTGCCTGGGAGCTTTTGGCTCTCCCTTCTGCAAAGGGAAGGGATTTTGTGGGAATAGCTACATCTATCCTGCAGAGCTGCACCTTGACATGTGTGATGAACTTAGACTGTCAAATAAATGGTTTTGATGATGTACAGTTTAAAACTCCTTTCAACAATGTAATTTCTTTAGTCAAAACCTTTAATCCATCCCAATGACAAAACTCCCTCTTTACTGGATTTTTAGGAGCTATTTTCACCCCTCCCCACACAGTTCTGGTAGGGGCATAGAAGGAAGACTGACAAAGTTTTACTGGAGACATGATGAGTGAGTGAAAACTATTTGTGTGAACCAGTAACAGGTCATCTGCTATTTTTGTTCCAAGAATTACAGCTGATGTTTTAAGGAATTCTTACTTGCTGAAACTTTCAACATTTTGCAGTATTTTGAAATTTGCTTTTATTCCTCAGTGGAGTAAAAAACAATCTTTTGAGCAATATTTGCTATTTTGAAATGTTTCAGTTTCAACAAAGCAATGTATTTTAAGTACCTCTAATTACCTTGAAGATATTATTTCAATCTTAAGCTAAGTATGCCTGTCTATGATTTTTCATAACAATACAAGGCAACAGAACCAACCAATTGCCCTCAAAGTTAATAGGAATTTGTTGCCTGGAAACAATTACACATCTTTAAAACTAATTAGTTGCCCAGAAACCATACAAATCCCTAAAACTTCTGTAGAGTTAAGGATATCAACAATGCCTAAGTAATGCATTGTTTCATGCAAGAAAAAATTAAGGTTTGAAAATGTGATTTTGATGGCAAAAGCGTAAGAATGTGCTATCAAGGTGTAAGCAAGCACTGGAATGCTTAGAAAGTCTTAGGATTGTGATCTGCAGTGGTAGTTCAGTCTTGCTGTGATTTCACACCTGGTGCCTTGAAGTGGGAATATTTTTAATGTTCTGGGGTGCAGGAGAGCACTCTGTGCTGCAATAGCACTGCCAGTAAAGGTGGACTGTACAGGCTGATGCTCAGTAATCCCTTTTTGTTTTGCTGTATTGCCCTACACGTAGTTGAGCAAAGCAGATCTGTGTGGTGGCCACTGCTTGGGGCAGATATTAAGGCAACCCTAGGGAAGGTCAAAAGTCTTACTGGAGATTCAGTGCTAACAATTAACAGCACAAAAAAAAAAAGCCTTCTGGATCACCAGTAAATCAAATATTACACTTTGCCCAGCTTACACACATGTTCTACTGCACTCAGGAAACAGCTAATCCCAAAATAAACAAGGAAGCACAAAGCAAGCCTCATACAGAACTGCTAACACACTTGGTGCCATTAACTCTTTGGATTCACCACAACAGACTGTTTTTAGAAGAAATGATTTGATTTCTCTTTTTTTTAAAGAAATACACACGCATATCTGGCTAAGACTTGCTTTTTCAGTTCCACGAGGTAGGGCAATGTTAAGCAGCCTGTTAATCCTTGCGTTTCAGTGCTCAGAGGTTATGACTTTAGTAGAGAGAAGGTATTTTGCCTTGTTTAGCATTAGATAACATTGGGAATTAGGAAGGGATATTTACTCTCCTTAAAAATACTCATCAGAATTGGCAGAAATCAAATGAGTGTTTCACTGCAATTCAATTCTCACCTTTTAAGACAAATGACATCCCTAAAGTGGAATCAAGGTTGAGAAGTAATGATATGAAGATATTAAGTTACTTGTTCGCCTGGGCAATCTGTGGAAGGTCTCAACAGCAGTTTAAGATCTACTGGGACTTGGCTGAGAGCTTTGAACAGCAAACTTCCATTTTAAAATCCACTGCAGTACCAGCAGTATATATCACACACGAATCCATAGAGCTGCTGCATTCACATCAGGGTTTGTCTGGCACCTGTTTCAAATGGGCAATGTACAACCAACATTTTTTTCAGCTGGTCTTTTAACAAGGTACAGCGAGGGCATGATGACATCAAGAATCTTCACTTTCTTTTGTGGAGCAAAGAAGTGGAGCTTCACAAATTTTATGTATTCACCTTCTTACCTACTATTTCTTTTATCATGAAAGAACAAATAGGCAGTGAGCTCTAAGCACGACAAACTCCATTTTAAATCGACTACTGATTTAGACAAATATGCAAATTATCCCATTAAGGACACACTTTATTGTCTACTGTTGAAGTAGCTGCATTAAAAGGAATCTGTATGGAAAATAATGAATGTGAATCGATATCTACAAAAGCTATTTCAATAAGCAGAGATAAATGGTTTTCTAGCACAGTTTGTGCTGAGCTGATGCCATATCTATATTTGTATTCTGTGCTGCCTAAAAAAAGGGCTCTGAAAATAAACATTGGGAAAGTAATCACCTGAGATCTGACACTTAAAAACTAGTGGTCAGAATTAGTATTCTGAAGTCATGAAGCCACCATGTATGTGACTGAATAGTTGTTGTTATTGAGACACAGTGATTTATCACCTCATGCAAGATGCAGAAGTAAATTCAAAAGCTGTTTAATAAAATTCCATATGACAAAAAATAGTATTTTATTAGATTCTTTTTACATTGTACCATTTAATATCCATAAACTGAGCATGAATATTATTTTAGAAAATAAATCCTTAAATCAGATTATGCAGGCTGCTAAAAATTTCTTCCCCCCAAAATAACTGGATGAGCCAGGTGTGGTACTGTTATTCTCTAAGAAAATGACATTTTCAGAAGCCTCGCAACATTAGACTTTATTATTATTATTATTATGGTGAAACGTTTTTAAACATTTTAGTTGTCATTTATGAATGCCTCAGAAAATAAAACTACTTCCAGGCTAAGTGGTTTTGAACATGTTTACTTATTTAAACTCAGAGATAAATCTTTCCAGTTAAATTATTAAGTGAATGTAGAACAAATCCCACTTACCATGACAAATTAAATTACACTTCAACCTAGGAATATTTACTTCATCACAAGTGTTTTCATCTGAAGAATTATGAGGGAAAAAAAATGTTCAGGTGCTGAGTCATGCCATGATTGTCTTCTTTCCAATCCCAGACTCAAAGAGTTAATCAACTCTGTATTTTCACATTTATGTTTTATTGTTTTACTTAGTGTCACAATGGAAGGGCAACTGGAGACAAGTAAGATACACCAGTAAACAGAGATACAAAGAAAGCAAGAAAGCTGAAACAAAGGAAGAGTGTGATTTTCAAGAAATTTCTCAGACCGTGTACAGTGGGTCCCTTCTGTGACAAATCCTCTGGTTATGGGAAATGCTGACTATAAATTCTTCTTCCTGTTCTTCTCAGAAGAGTGGATGATGGAGATGATGGTCCGTACAGTCCCACGTTTTAAGCCATAGTTATTGCAGGTACTGGGCTGGGAGACTGTAAAATCTTCGAGGGTGGTTTATAGCTAGAAATCAGCAAATCTAAGGATTGTGCTTTGTTATGGATCCTTTTCCCTTAGGGCAAAAATAAGAACCTATACATTTTTTTTTGTTTCATTTTTCCTTTGATAGGGCTTTTGTAATTTTACTCTTTAAGCACATTGAGGCAAAGCAGCTCAATCTTAGTCCCAAAAGACAAATATTGGTCTCGGCAACCAAGCTAATCACACAGCCCTGGGAGCTTCAATAGTTGCAGCTGATTTCACAGAATCATAGAATGGTTTGGGCAGGGAGATCTTCCACTATCCCAGGTTTCTCAGAGCCCAATCCAACCCGGCCTTGGGCACTTCCAGCTTCTCTGGGCACCCTGTTCAGGGGCCTTACACCCTCATAGTCAGGAGTTTCTTCCTAATATCTGATCTAACCCTGCCCTCTATTAATTTAAAGCCATTCCCCCATGTCCTGTCCCTCCAGGCCCTTGTCCAAAGTCCCTCTCCAGCTCTCTTGCAGCCCCTTTAGGCACTGGGACAGTTTATTAGGAATAAGAAGCTGTTTCAAAAGTGTAATGGCCTTAGAGAAGGAGATTTAAGGGAATTCATATTTTTATGTACTGTGATTTCTTCAGTAGGGAATGTGCCTCTTGAAGGAGACACATTTGCTTGTGACAGTGCTGGATCCTGCCCCCAGCTTCCCCTCTGCATTCCAGCTCGTGGAGGGGAGCACTGCTGGGTAGAGGAAGGTATGAGACAAAGGGTACAGGTGCATAAGTAATCACAAGCCTAATGCATGCTGGAAATGTTTAAGTTTCCAGGGCTCACAGATGCCAATTTTCAGACATCCTTGAAGCACATACACTTGAGAATGGCTGTGGTGGGATGAAGACTTCTCTGGCCTTCAAAACAAAGGGACTTCTTGAGCTCACACTGAGTGTCTGTGATCAGTTTTCCAAACTAAGGCACTCAAACACTTCTGATGAGGTTTAGAGCCACTGCTTATTCCAGCCCTGCAGTCTTTACTCAGACAAAAGTTTTGCTGACCTTGAGGGTAGTTTTGCAGAACAGAGGCTGCAAAGAGGTAACTTCCATCCCTATTAGGGCTGCAAGGCTCACAGAATACCTCCTTCACATTCCCTTCAATTACACCAAAGCCTGTAAAAAGAAGAGTTTAATTTCTTTGACACACACTGCTTCAGCTGCTGGCACGACAAGTTGTTTCTCTCTGAAGCTCTCTCAAATGCTATTGATTTTGGCAGGATGGCTAAAATGAGCTACTGTCCACTTCTTATCATCTCCCATAGACAGTGGAAGACAACTATGGACAATGTCCAATCTGCTTTGGAATCACAGGGTTTTCACTGGCAATTTCAAATAATGGGCAACTCATACCTCATGGTTTAGGTACAATTTCGTTTTGTCAAAGAATACAACTCTTCTCTTTTGCCACTTTGAATAAGATGACTCATGCTGCCTTGCCATTTTCAGCTTCTTGAGTGAATTATCCCTGGTGTCATTTTTAACATTGTTCTATAAGTAAATACACCTTGTACCCAGAAAATGTGGCTCCCATATCTGAAGAGCAAAGGAGAATCTATTGTTCACTGTCTCATAAAATTATTTTGTCTTTTGTGGAACAAATACAGATAGAAATGACTGCCTACTCTTTCTTAAGTTTTTGAGGTCCTTTCAGTGGTGAAGTTTCTTTTGTGAGAACATCAAAATGAAATATGCAGGAACAGAGAACAGAAAAACACCGCTTTGCTGACAATTTTGTGTAAATCTGTGCACGTCACAAACAACAGAGTCTAAGTATGATTCTCTCTTCTGGATAGGCATTTGTTTTATTTGATTATCTCTTCACAAGATGTTTTTTATTTTGTAAAAATGAAAATTTTGTAAAAATTTTTTGTAAAAATAAAAATTTTTATTTTGTAACTGCAAAAACAAGAAAGAGTTTGCAGATGATGGTTTGCACAGGACTGAGTGATCTGTGTGCTCTTCAGTAGAGGTTTCCTGCAGGGTCACACAGGTGGGAGTTTTCTGCTCTGTAGAATGACAGATTTGACATCATGATGGAGACACAAGGTCTGGGTAGAGACAAGGCAGGGAATGACAGCAGGATCAATTTCTCTGGTTTGTACCGTGTAAGGACTCGAGTTGTTATGTCATCTAGACCTGAGTATGAGTAAGGATTGAAGAACGTCCTTACTGTGAGGGTGGTGAGGCTCTGGCACAGGGTGCCCAGAGAAGCCATAGCTGCCCCTGGATCCCTGCAAGTGTTCAAGGCCAGGTTGGATTTGTCTTAGAGCAACCTGCTCTAGTGGAAGGTGTCCCCAGTCACGACAGAGGGGTTGGAACTGGATGGTCTTTAAGGTACCTCCCAACGCAAGCCATTCTATGATGATTCTATGATGACTGTGTCTCTTTGCTATGAGTCAGCTGTAATAGAGTGAGAAAATACTGCTTTTTTTGCTTTCTTCACTTTTATTCTTTAGTTCAATTTATGAGTGCTTAGCTGGGTGTCTGGGATTTCCAGTTATTAGAGCAGACCCTGGAGTCGTTGGTAGCTGGAATAAAAGCAATTAGTATGAATAAAAGCAAGGGCAGTGGGAAGGAACCATGCAAATCCTTTAGCAAACAGATGAGACCTGAATTCCATGCAATGTTAATCTAAATGAAGCACTCTCTAAGCACAGTGGAAAAGCTTGGTCTGCAATTTTTATAACCCTTTGATACACTTGAGATCACATTTATCCCTTGTCTTCACTCTGATTTTGCAGCTCACTTACTTCACAGGAAGTCAAGTAATTTGGGAAACATTTATCAGCCTCAAGACGAGCTGAGGAACATCCCACTGGGGAGAGATGATGATGGCTTGGCCTCCTGGCAGTCCCTACCCGAACCTTCATCTGCAAAGTGTAACCAACCATACTTTTACTGAGTGAATACCAAAAGTGGCACTCGTATTTTACTGAACAAAGACTCTGCCTTCATTAGCTCTCGTTGTGATTTGATTTATTCATGAGTACAAGAGAGTGCTTTCCAAGGACAACACAGAAAAGTTTGGAGAAGCCACAGCAGCGCCAGTGTTCAACAGGGCAGAGACCACAATGCAACGGCAAAGCTCCAGTGACGACAGTCTGTGGCTACAGGGCAATATCATGGTGGGCAATGGCTTCTGAGACCAGCCCTTTATGTGTTTTTAGGAGTTTTTTTGGGGGGTTCACGCTGTGATTTATTCTAACTTCTTAATTTCCAATGTGCCATGAGACTGTTGTACATTGCAGCACATCTGCAGCCGTTTAGGACTTTACAGCTGCAGTTACTTTTCAAACCTGAGGAGATGTCTCCTGTTTCACTGCAGCAGTGACGATAAAACCCAGATCACCTTGCTTATAGTGGCTGTTAATATTCTGGGGACTATTGAAGTTCTGAGTGGGATTCCAGTGGCACACACATGCCTTGGCTCTGTGTGAGGGCTCTGCTTTGGGTCTAACTCCAAAGTCACTTTGCTGATCACACAATAAAACCTATTGGACCAAAGAAGCACTGACAATTTAAAAAAACCCATTGCATGAAACCATATCTTCTATATCGTTTTTTCAAACTTGTTTTCTAATGCACGAACACATAGCACATAAATTATTATACGTTAAGGAAAATATGTAACATAACACTGTGATCAAGATGGTAGAGACTCTAATGGATGTCTTAGTGTGAAAAGGTCCCTTGACCAATTAGGGAAAACTTCTTTGATTAACAGCTTTTTGTATTCACTCTCTTTATTTCTCCTTTATAAGCCATTAATGGGTATGTCAGCTAAAAGAGTAGCCCCGTAAGAATCATCTTTGGAAAAGATAATCTGAGATCATCTAAGTTCATTGCCATTACTGTGGAATTGTTCTCTATAGCACTGTTTAAGAAGCTTTATTCAGCTTAATTTTGGGTAACTCGATCACAAAATTATTTTTCTGTTTCTCCACAGGCTTTGTCACCAACTAGCTGAATAGTTTAAAAAGAAATAAAAATGAGTTTTTTTCATTTTAATTCTATTGCTTTTGATTTTCTACAACCTATCACCTAGGATGACTTGTAGCTTCTTTCCTTAATGTTTATTCATTTAAATGGTTTTTCAACTGTATTGTTGCAAACGGGGACCAGAAAGCTACAGATTGGGTTGTGGGGCTTTGTAAATTTAATTAGAAGACACCGTTTTTCTGTTGATATTATAAAATATAATCAAAATTCTATTTACACACACACACACACATATATATGTATATCTATATACACATACATACACACACACAACATACACACACCTCTCTTCAGTTCGTTCTAATTGAAAGATCATGGAGTTCAGGGCCCTATTTCTATTTTTAAATGTGAATTACAAATTATAAAATGCATATTCATGAGATTATTTCTGTTTGTTCTTTCGTCCAGTTGATCAGAAATGCTCAATTGTGGGAGAGCAGCAGTCCAAGAAGTTCTTCTTGACCTTAGAACCACAGGGTTTTCACAGCAGACAGAGATGTGAATTCAGACTATAAAATATCTCCAGCTTGTGTGAATCCCTTTATTGTCAATGGGAAAAATGTAAAAAAAAAAGCAAGTAAAAGCTTTATGTTAACCCCGGTTCTGTATTGCCCTGTAGTAGAACATCTCCTTCCAGGTTACCCCCAGAGACTGACATGAGATAAACACATGTATCTGCATAATTCTGCTAATTGTAGCAATCAAAAATGTATCTGCTCTATTCTTGCTTACTCCATGTTTAAATCTATTGTATTATTCTTCTTTTTTTCCAACATCTTTTTTTCTTTCTTTTCCCCTCTCTAATCCATCTGTGAGAACCCATGAACTCATAGCCCAAAGCAATAAGAGAAGATCTTGAACCTTAGCTCAGCTTCCATTTCAACTGTTTGTGTAATTATGCTTTAGCCACTTTTTAGGCATCAAAAACCACTGGATCTTGATTGTTTTGTCCAGGAAATGGTGAGGACAAAGATATTCTGTGCCATAGGAAAAAGATGAATGAAAAGACTGCCTAGGTTTAAGCTCTCTGAAAAAAGACTCCAAAAACCCCATAGGATACCCTTCCTCGGTATCAATTCAATCCCAAGTTTGGGTTAATACTTCATCTTTTTATGAAACCTAAGTTCAAATAATTCATCTACACTTTCTCACAAACTTTTTTATAAAGCACACTTCCTCCTCCCTCTTAGTGAATAAGACAACTGAAGATGACTTTATTTACACATTTTCAATAACTTGGCAGTGCCAGAGGACATTTTTATGTAGGAATCTGAATTTCTTTTGTAACCTTTGCAAAGGGGACAGCAAAGCCCATGCTTGCCATCTTTAGATTAAAAAGCACATGATTATATGGCCTCCTACAAGGGCATAGTTATCCCTGATACAGAGAGCACATTTACCAGGAAATAATCACATTTCCTGTAAATGTGGCAGCTCCCAAGCTAATAGCAGTGCTACTGCCTAAATATGTTGCTCATTTCAGCTAATTAGTCCTGCAGTAAAAACAGAGAGAATTGCCACACCCGTCAGTGTTAATGGGAGAAATAGAGCTCCTGTAGCAACTCCAGCTTCCCTGTGTGCATTTGACTGTATTTATGCTGCCTATACGCCTGCTGACCTGCCAGTAAAATTTCCAGGACACAAACCTACAGTTCCACATTGCTTATACATGGTGATAAATCCCTGCTAAATCTGAGGGTGAGGGGAATAACTGTAAATACAACTTAAACAGCTTTTTTTTTTTTTTCGTAGACTTGGTTTAAAAATCATCTCCAGGTTTGTTTTTTTTTTTTCTCCTCATGATTTAGCAAAAAAATTCCCCATATTATTCTTGCCAATCCTTCCAATTACATTGAATAAGTGATGATTTTATGCTGCTATTTTCTGCTGGTGGCAGCAACCTGACAAGCCATGTTTGGTCAGCGAGCAGGTAGAGTTTCATACCACAGCACCAGCAAGGCTGAGGGGATTTTTCTGGGAAGATTGACAGTATAGCAGAGCTCACTCTGAAAGAGAAAAAAGCACTCATGGGTAAAATAAAACATTACTGAAGTTTCAGGTTAACAGTTAATGATCACACAGTTCTTTGCAGGCAATTACTGCAGTCTTTTTAAAGCCCCTTTTGTGGCTGCTGAAGGGGCCCTTGGAGGTTCCTGTACTACTGATATCATTTCATCAAACCATCAGTTTTCTTGCATCTGAAAATGCAAAGTTTAACATTCTCCCTTGGAATTATTCCATGTAATATTCTCCCTCACAGTCATTCAGCTGAATGTGACTTGTTTCTGCAATACAGCAACATCTGAGAACATTGATATAACATCAGAGCACTGAAACTGGAATCTCTGAGCAGGTTTCAAATGTATGTGTAAAATGCATCTACCACTGGAAATCATGAATAAAAAACCCCGCAACCTATTTCTTTTTATTATTTTGGGGGTTTTTACTTCTCTCTAGGTCCATAGTCAGCAGAGAATTCTTTAGGAAATGACACTAAGACAACATGTAACAAAGACCAGTCCTGCACTGAAGACATACAATAGAAACACATTCAATGGAAAAAGCTGATAGTTGTTTCTGTACATGAATTTAGACCCAAAATAAACAAATAACTTCCCTAGGGTGACAAGAAGTCTTTAGAAATGTTCATTGTGCATCATATCCTTTCACATGGGCCATGTAAATGGAAGAAATACAACAACCAATATAAATATAAAACAACCAATAATAATCCTCTGTCCTCCTATCTGAGTGTGTTTTTATCCTGGTGCATCATCAAATTCTCTATTTGCTTCCAGGACTCAAATGCACATTTCCACGTTACACAGAGGCTGACAGGCTGGGGGAGCTGGTGGTGTTCAGCCTGGAGAAGAGAAGGCTCCAGGGTGACCTTAGAGCTCCTTCCAGTGCCTGAAGGGGCTCCAGGAGAGCTGGAGAGGGACTTGGGACTAGGGATGGAGGGACATGACAAGGGGGAATGCCTTTAAACAAGAGGGCAAGTTTAGATTAGATCTTGGGAAGAAATTGTTCCCTGTGAGGGTGGGGAGGACCTGGCACAGGGTGCCCAGAGAAGCTGCACCTGCCCCATCCCTGGAAGTGTCCAAGGCCAGGTTGGACGGGACTTGGAGCAACCTGGGATAACAGAAGGTGTCCGGTGGAAGCTGCTTCTTTAGAAACCTTATATCTTATTATTTAGATACTTATTTAGATACTCAAACTATCTAAAAGCATCCAGTTTGCTGAAAGGAATATAAAGAATCCTAGGGGTTGCTTGGTGAGGGCTGGATATGATCTTGTCTATATTTTGTCCAATAAATCACACTTCAGCTGTCCCAAGAATAGCTTCCCTCCTACAATAAAATCAGTTGCAGAGCATGGGTTTTATACTAACAAAAGGTGAGGAAGACTAAAAAGAAAAACCTTAGAAAAATTAATATCTGAAGATCAGCCTTGGCTTACAACAATGGCAATCTCCTGGAAAATCTGAAATAAAAGATATTTATTTACAAGTTGAACCCCAACTTGCAAACAAAATTTACAGATTAATGTTCAATGGATTTGAAAACAGGGATATCATCATTCAAAACAGAATTCTCATCAAACCTCTAGCACTACATAGTGCCACATTAATATGCATGCACAGCCACAACCATGTGTCATGCACAAAATGCAACCTGATATGAAAATCACAGTGTACTACTTTTTTTTCTTCCCACTTTTTCTGGAATCACTTTTTGAAAGAGTATTAACATTAATATTTGGATTTTCCATCCACAGACATATGCTACACTTATTTTACTACACCAAGAATATACAAAGTAATTTTTATATACTATCCTATTCTGAAATCCTTGTTATAGGAATGTACAGCCTTTAAAATTTTTGCTTATAAAAAGATTCACACTATTTAGGTCAAAATACTGGATTTATAACTCAATATATATTTTTTATTCTAACCTATTTTATTCTTCCATAGATCATTTGATAATCCATGAGTGTCCTGAAAAGCAAAGCAACTTTACTTCATTCAAAGTAAGTGAGGTGATTTGATTCTGAATGTAGTGAAGCAAAAATATGAACTGATACGTTATGGTATTCAACATTAATGGCTTAAAAGGGAAAGAAATGTTGCTTGCATTTATGTGACTTTATTGTTTCATTTTGTATGATCCATTAGCTTCTCTTTTCTTGCTTCAGGGTGGATCTGATGAAGACAATATAATCAGATGGCCCATCCATCCATGCATTTTGAATCATTGAATCATTTCTTCAAGGAAGAAAATAACAACAGCTTAACAAACACAAGTTTTTATTGTTCAACCATTCCATACCACAAAAACTTTTGTTGTGATCTACTGAGTTACGTGGAACTCCTGTTGCCTTTGGAGAGGTCAAGGAATGGGTGAATCCATGTAGTTACAGTTCTTTGGGGTATGGTAGTGAAATAGTACAAGTTGGGAATTAACCAGAAATTATTTAGTAGTTAATATAAGGATTTAGGAATAATGAGAGAAACACCATTATTTCAGCTTATGAATCAGCAGAGTGAAAGCAACGAAAGAAAGAACTTTGTGTAATTTTTTAAACCCCGCTTAGGGTCATGTGCAGTAGTTTTCCCTGTGCCCCACACTGACCACTGTCCCAGGGAAAGCAGCCATGGGCAGCAGACAGGTGGGAAGCCGAACACCTAAAAATGTGCAGGCTGGACAAGCGAAGAGCAGGCTGTGGCTCCAGGAGCAGTGAAATCTTTCCAAAGACAGTGCAGAGTATTGTTTCTGCAGTTACATCTGCATTTCCCAACACCTGGCATCGCTGTGGGTGACACATCCTACCACCACCTGCACTGTAACTCCTTGGGCGGTCCTCGTTTACTGAAAGAAAGGAGAAATGAACCTGCACCAGGAAACCAAAGCTTTGCAAATATATTCACACAGGGGAAAGTTTTTGCACCAGGGAGAGCCAAACCTGTCAAGATACTGGCTCTCAAGAAACTGCTGGTCTGTCCTCAATAGGCTGGATTTCTTGGCTTCTGTGCTTATTCCTGGCTGACCGTGCAATTTATTGCTCCAAAGCAAAATCTACTTTATTCTCAAAATAAAGGTATTAAGCCGAAATAAAATGAGAGGTCATGTCCTCATTTATTTCGTTCTACTTGCCTCTTGCATCTCTTTCCTTGTGCGTGTTTTATTTTTGAAGCAGCAAATTTTTAAGTTTACCTGTTTTATACTTTCCCAGATCAAAGCCAAATAGGGTTGTAGTTTCCCATAGCTTCTGAATCCATTGCAGGAAAGAGGACAACATCCACTACACCTGATTCATAAAGTGTTAGTTATTTGTCTGCATCTGAACATGTGTTTTCCACTTGCAGAAAGGTTCTTGAATCCTGAGAGGTTATTAAATCCAACATCATTTTTTTTTTAATTTTAAAAAGCAAATTGTATTATTTATTATACATTCCTCCTCTCTTGCCTTTTTTTTCATATTTATCACCTAATCAAGTCTCAGAAAAATGTGTGAGCAACCAACATAATAAAATGCACACAGACATGTGAATATGGCTTGACCCCAAGTCCAGTGTAGAATAAATTCCATTAATCCCAGATTAAGTATGTGACACTGTTTTTGTAGTACATCCTCTGAGAAGCAGCTAGCAAGTGATTCAGAGCTTGGAAATTACTTAAAAGTGCATTTGTTTGGCAAATTCTTATGAATAATAAACACAACATAGTTGTAGGGTATCACAACCAATTGTAAGCTATTTACTAACAAAACAAGAGAAGACATTTGCAATAAAGTTCTATTCAGAGAAATAATCTGGTCTAATTTACTGCAGCACTGAACTGTTCTCACTGCCAGAGGAAGACCACTCCACAGGCACCCATTAATTTGTTTTCTACACTTCAATTTTCAAGGTGTTAAGTCCTGCTGTACTCGTTTTCTGCAGCAAATCTGGTTTGCATCAAATGCCAAATGGAATCCAAGCTCCAGAAACCTTTCCCCTTAGAGAAATTTTAAGTACATCTCCATTTTCTCCCAATCTAATAATACAAACAAAGTATGACCATACGAGTCTGACAGTTACACACCCTTTTCCCAGATTTCTTTGTGATATGGTGGCTGCTTGTCTGTCCTAAAGGGTTACCTTTAAATATTGGGAGGAGAGAGAGAGAGGGAGGGAAACAGAGAGATTACACATACAGAGAAAACAAAATATTGATTAGGTAACTGTGGCTCGCCCACTGATGCTAGGTTTATCTCTTTCCTTACTATGGGAAGGATACTGAGAAAAAAAAAAGTGCAACATAGATCCAATCCCATCTTAAATAATTTTGCTGTGGTAGATGTCATTAAGTCCCAAAATACCAACAATAACTGGTCTTTTGCTCATGTTTTTAATTACCCAGCTGCCTCTCAGCTCCTCTTGAAGACACTGGTATATTTTTGCTGGTCTCAACATAAATAATCAAATGAACATTTCCACTACTTTTCTCTTTTATTTTTTTATATTTACTGTATACGTAATCTAACACACACTTCCTTAGAAACTGAAAGAAGGGCTGAAAAAATCTGCCCCCCCTTTTCTTTTTCTATGAACAATTTTTGACACTCTCAATACTTCTTTTCTGCTTGCGGTCCATATCTTAGGGAGAAATTCTTCTGACTTGGTGACGTTTGATGTGTTTGATATTGTTATTTGACAGTTTTGTACCAGTGCTTGAATCTGGGTCTGGCTATCTAACTTTAAGAATCCTTTCTTATCCAATGCCTTTGCTTTACTTGTGACTGGTGCCCTCCTGTGCCACCCTAAATAAAGTCTTAGAATGAGATTCATATCACTCGACTTGAAATGCCTACAAATGTAGATATCTACATATGAGGGAGGCATTTAAATTTTCTTTGTACTCATTGGGATGACAGAGTCACTGCTTGAGTGCAATTCATCTGGCCTAATTTAGACGTCTTCATTAGGATGAAAGGAATTGTGTCCTAGAAAAGTCCACTTCTTCCACTGGCTGTAAATGGAGTGACTTCAACAAGATTAAATTAAGTTACACTTGTAAATATCTCAAATTTAGCAATATAAAGGTAATATTTTCCATTTTCTACTCTTCTTTAATTATTCACTTCAAGTTAGCTATTCTCTTTTTCTTGCATAAGAACATTTGAAAAACCACCAACCACTTCTTTCCCACAGACACATTTTTCCAAACAATTTTTTACTTAATCACTTCTACTCATGTATCTTTTCTTTACATCTACCTGAGAAATGACTTTCAGAAGGAATGTACTGCTCATTTTGGAATTGGATCCAAGATCTAGTCAGTTGAGTTTTATCTTTTTTTTTTGGCTGTAATTATATTTATAGCAATTATAATTATACACTTAGGTTTCTCAGTCTCATTGATTGCACTCAGTCCTTTGCCTCCAGCCTTACAATAAACACAGGAAGTCCAACTGTCTGCATTATCTCATAGACTATTACCTCCCTGCCCATCCTCCTGACAGGTTCCTGCTCTAAAATATTCAAAAATATTCAGTTCAAAGGTTCAACCTCTACCTTATTCCAGCCCTACAACTTCAGGTCATATGTATAAAACAGTGCTGCAATTGCCCCTTTCCCCTTCTTGAATCATTAAATAGCCTTTTCTCTCTGAAAGAAGGAGCTGAAACAGGAAGATAACAAATTGCAGAAGTGACAAGCAGTCACTTTGGTAAATCTCACATTGTGTTTTCATCTTGTTTCAGATTTTACCATTATTTTTCTGGTGCAGAACATGCTTTCCCTTATTAATTTGTCTACATTCTCCAACAAAAGATGCACTTTTATCGTGTCATTCATGAAATGAGAGGTTGGCTTTTGCATCTTTGAAATGTTGAGTGATTAGGTTAAAGTTGTTAAAGTTGTTAATATAATTAAGTTGTTAAGTAACCCTCAAAGTTAAAAAGTTTATATATGCCTCATTGTTGTTCCCTTACTGTTATAGTTAATGTTTATAAGTTTGAATTATATTATAAAACCTTGCAAATATCCCTTAAACTAACGTTCAAGTTAAGCTGTGCTACAGAGAGAGAAGACCTCCACAAGTTGTGCAGACTATATTTAGAAGCCAGCTGGAGGCCGGTCACCGAGCTCCAAGGCAACCACAAATTTCAATGAGGAAATTCTCCCGCCAGAAACGCCGATGACATCATCCAGAGACCAGACCCCTCGCGCCAAGTGAGCCATTGGTTCAAAGACTTCACATCATGCTCTAGCTTAGAGCCAATCACCTGGACTTGGGAAGGACTCAGCCAAACACCTCCTACCTTGGAGGCCAGACAGTGGGCAGTGATGGGAGGGTCCAGAGGGGTATAAAACCTCCTGTCACCAGCCAGGAGCTGCTCTTTTACCTCGGACCAGCCTTGGTAAAGCCCAGCACAGTGGGTGTCAGGCCTGCCTTCTAAGAGACTTTGCTTGGGCCTAGCTTAAGGAAAACCCAGCGCTGTGGATCTTTGCTTGGGGTCCACAGCCAAATTGGCTACAAGAGTCTCTCAT
>VXBT01010230.1:686821-705858 GCA_013400235.1 Oriolus oriolus | reverse complement strand
GACCAAACCTGTAACAGTGCGAATAACTCGTGATGCGGTGTCCATCTTGGGGGTCCATCTCGGGGGTCCTTTGTGGACGTAGCCTCTGGCTCCCCAGGGTGTGCCTTTGAAGGCCTTTCAAGTAAATATCCACCTTTTTTCCTTTACTCCTGTCTAGTCTCTGTTTCTAGGTAGCCACTTCAGGCATCAATGGAATCAGATTCTCCAGAATACAAGAATACCTCAGGCACAAACAACAGATTAAATAAGAGTTCCTCTACCTTCAAGCCATCTCCTAGTGTGCCAATGAAGCTCCAGTGAAAGAGTATCTAAGGCGAGCTTCATCTCACCTAATTTTATTCATCTAAACTTTTGACTTGAAGCATAAAGTCTCTATTTAGGCTCTTCCTCCCATCAGCTGTAGATGGGCATTCCTTGAGAACGTTAAGTCCCACTTAAAGATATATATCCAAAAACCTAAACTGTGTGTACCTTGAAGTTAGGTAGAGGTTTATCTCACCTGTTATTCACTGGTCAAATAAAATATATTCATACACTAAGGAAGGTAATTGTCTCACTGCCATGGGGTAATAATAAAAGCTCAAGCTCAATCTCTCTACTTTTCAATCCATCAAAAGAAGACAACATATTTCTCAAGTATCTATTTTAAAATTGAATTAAACCTATGTTGGGGCACTTCCTCTCAAACCTCTTTTATGGACTACCAGGATAGCTATCTCAAACCAGGCATTTCATTTAAGACAATGGAAAAATGAGCAAGATGAAACCCTGACTTAGTGCACAGCGCCACACATTTAGATTTAGCTGAGCTGATACTGAAATTTTACTTCCCCATCTTTAACAATACAGATAACCCATTTAGAGTCTTTTGAGCATTAACAGTGGTAATTTAAATTGACCTTAACCTTTGTAGGGGGTGTTTGCACATCAGGAAGCCTAGAGGATGAGCCTAAATCCATCTAAATCCATTTGGAATAAAATAAAGCAGAAAGCCTGCAGAACACACAAGGTAATTGAGTGCATAGGACAATCTGAGCTGGCAGCAGTAGCATTAATTGTCATTAGAACACCGTGGACTTTGCCAGTCCAGTCTAATCACAATGACTTGGCTTATCCACATTACTCCTTGAAATGGTGAAGTCCATCAAGTTTTGGTCAGACTGAGAATCTTGGGGAACACCAAGGTGTAATAGGATTTTAAACACGGATATTTATCCATTAAGAACCGCAGTAAGTATATCTTGCCGTTTCCAGTCAATAGAAGAGTTTGTGGAAGAAAATTAAAAACACACCTTTTCATCGTGCTACCTATTTCAGTTAAATTCTTAGTATCTTTGATTGCCTTGCAAATAGAGCAAATACTGGTTTTTAACACAGAAGCAGGTCCTCAAATAAGATAAACAAGTCAGCTTGCAGTAAACCAGTTTCATCTAGTAGCCCACATTATGTGTAGTGATGGGGACAATCTGCTGACATTCCACAAATCTAAGTAAAAAAAACCATCACACGATTTGTGTAATTTTAAACACTACAGACATATTCAGAGGTTTAAGTGGTTTTGTTTTAAAATTTTCACCTCATATGAAACACATTATTTAAAGAAAAAATTGATGCAACATATAGAAACATGACATTTTTCGTAAACCATACTAACATTACACTAAACACTGAAGTTACATTTTATTCTGTAATGCTTCTTTTTCTGAAAACAAACAACAGAACAAACTAAAGAAACAAACCAAACTTCTGCTGGGGCACAGAAATCCAGTCCAGATGGACTTTATAGGCAGGTAAAACAGAAGCAATAACCAACAGACAATTTCCACTGCACTGCTTCAGGACATGCCCCCATGTGCCACTCCCGCAGACATACCTGAGGCAGTTTACCCAAGGACAGCACTATGAATGTGCCAGCCAGCAACAAGGCACAGCCTTGTCCAGTCACTTGCAGATGTATTCCCTTTTTGGGTGGATGTTGAACCTCACTCAAACACTGTGCTGCTGCAGTTGCAACCATCTCAACTCAACAGTGTGAAACTCTCTGCAGTATGTGTGTGAATAGAGCAATGTTTTGACAGCAGCACAAAAGCATCCCAATAGGCAGATAGCACCTCTCAACTATCCACTTATAACAATGAGAAAACGCTGGACTGACTTCCTACACCTGTCTGAAGCAAATGTCAGATGTGTTCTCGCTTGACATAAAGGTCTCATGGAAACTGGTCAATTCTCTGCTCCTATTTCTTCCTAGATATTTCACTCTGACCCAAACACTTGAATTCATGGATCTCACCTGAGGAAATTTTTTAATACTCATATGAATTTAAATAATTCATTTTATTTGAATTAATTAACTTTCCTATTTCCTATGTAAAGTAGGGCAGCATTAATTACCTATGTTCTACAGACTAAGAAAGTGGGATAGGCAGAGAGGAGCTCTGTGGTACAGGAGGCAACTGAAGAAAGAACCTGAACAAGACAGATATAAAATTTCCACTGAGATCAGTGGGTGTTACTTAAATCACATGCTGCTGTGGGTCTCCTGACACCCACTCATGAGATTAAAGACACAATGTTAAAGAACAGCACTAGGGACCAACCAGCAATATTCTAAACCTGTAATACCGAGTACAACCAACCAGTCAACATGCTTACGTCACTATCAAGCCCCATCATGAGAACTGCTGCAAACCAGAAAAGTCAGAGTGCCATAAGTGATCATGTGAGCCTTCTTTCCTCTTCCACTTTTCAAAGGACAGCAAGGTTTCCAGAATAATCTACACACCACATGTGCTCTTTTCCCCAACTCAAGGTCCAGGATCATAAAATGAAAGCTGAGATCCTCAGCTACATAATTTCCTGAATTAGGACCTTAAGACAAAGCAAATACACAATAAATGAAGATTGAGAGTGGCAATACTAACACTCTACAGGTGTCAATAAGCAATGACTACACGCCAGTCAACTGGTCAAAAACACTAGCTAAGAAATATTAAAGGCAACCTTCAGTCCGCATAAAGCAGGCTTTATAGTCCTAGCGCGCTTACTGAGTAGGCTTCCAACCACCACCACCATTTCTTTAATACTCTTTCTGGGTTTACAGTTTTATTGCTCATAGAGAATGGTGAAAGAACAGGTCAGGAACTTTCATTTTCATCTGGATTTTAACTCCTGGAATGCAACGCAACAGTCACACATATTTAAATGCACAACAACTGATTCGAGGGTAAAACACATGGAGGAGAAATTGAAATTCTGTCATTTTGACTCTTTACTGCCTCTACTTTCTACCTCATTGGGACAGAAAACATCAGTGTTATTTCTTAGCATTCTGCTTTTGGGGTGCACTCACTTTGCACAGGGCAAAAGAAAAGTGAACAGGATCTTCATAGTTTGTAAAGAGATAAGTATGCAACACTATCGTACATAACCCACAGCAGGAAATATTTACAGACTTCAAATGCTAATTTATGTTTTGTTTCCTAACAAAATGGTATTGAGATTTCAGCTCTCTTAGAAGTGCTTCTGCTACACAATACTGTGGAGGAACTCACTCAGTCCTACTGCATCCCAAAAGTCTGAGAACCTGCCTTGCAATGGTACTTCTTCAACAGAGTCATTTTGGAGCTTAAGAACTCTCTTACTCTAAAAGGTTTGCTGATGGCAGGGGAAAGCATAAACTTTTCCAGGTAGTTAATATGTCACTTCCCTTCAACTACACCCCATGTTCCAAGATTCTTACATCCAAAACTAAATCTGAATCATCAAGTCTCTACAACAACTGGAATGACAACAATGGGTACACAGTAAATAAAAATAATTGATTGCTATATAGTTGAAAAAAACATTTTCTGTGTATTTAAAAGAAATAGCATTTTCTGCAAAAAAATATAAATTAAGTAAGCATTGCCAATTACATACACAAGAAGTAAGACAAAGAAAGGGCCTAGTCTTCCATTTATGAATAAAGGCATCTGGAACAATGCCTATGCAAACCTACTAATTTCTTGTCTGTTAATTCCACTTTGTTTTCCCATAAGCATACCTGGTTTTCTGTAACCAATTTTGATTTGCATAAATTCTTCCCAGAAAGTGAACAATTACCTAACCTAATGATTTCTCCATTAATGGATGTTTTGGCAACAACAGATAATGGAGAAATCCTTGATTAGTTTCAGGAGAATTCTGACTAGCATAAACAGGCATTACATCAGTAAGAGACTAAGAGCAAGCTTCCTTTAAATGCTGGACATTCATTGTGCTGAGGGAATATGACTGATCTAGGTATGCTGAGAAGATGAAAGTGTAGCCAAAATGGTTTTTTGCTTTTGCAAGAGATGGGCATATCTGAGGCCCTGATATCCAAAGATGTTATACTAAATGGATTAAATACCTGATCTTTAGATACTAATAGCCCCTCTTCAGCTGCAACTCTAGGCTCTGTCTCTCTGTCCTATGCACTGGCTAAGCTGCAGTCCAAGACCCCAAAAAACAGCCCAAATGAACAAGAGGACACAATTCCTTTTGCAGCCCCTTCTCAGCCCCACTCCATCTACAGCTCCAGGCTCTGTCTCTCCCAACCCTAATGCTAGCCCCAGCCCAATGCATCACAACCAAATCATACTCCCTCAAAGGTCCAAACCACCATTTTCTCTTGAATTTTAATTCCTTTATCAGGGAATGTTCTTCAAAACTCAGTTTGACATCAATAACATAGTCATTATTACCAATGCAGCTTTTTTCATTAAGCCACGAGAACCCAAAGTGGCAGCCTGCCCCTCAGCCACTGCAACACAGACTACATAGCTGCAGCTCTACTGTAGGGCTGCCCTTGAATATCACTGTTCACTGAGAAGTTGCTCACTAATGTGGTTTCCCTCTAAGCACAGTGTGAAGTTAAGAGTGAAAAAGGAAAAGAACAGGTACTTTTGAATGCAAAGGATCATAGTTTGGCATCTGAAATGAATTAGAGGATTTACCACAAAAGGATTGCTTAAGTTCTGCCTTTCCAGCAGTTGAATTGGCAAGAAAACAAATTCAGGAATCATGCTTGCAAAAGGTGACATACTGGAGTGTGCACATCCTTAAAGTATAATCAAAAAAGACAGGCACTTGGGCGTTATGAATCCTAGCCTGCTTTAAGATATGTTGCTTAAATTCATGCAACCTCCATTTTTTCAGCAGTAAAATGTAAATAATAATCCTACCTTTTCTGACAGTAGGAGTATGAAGCTTAATTAATTCAAATTCTGTGAAAGTCTTTTGAGCTCCTTGTATTGAAATTGTTATTTAATTAAATATTCTTATTATTCTGAAGGAGCAGCTGTAACAAAAAAAAAATCTTATTTCTCTTATTGCATATTGCATTTTGCATGTAATTGTCCAACCCCCTCAAAAAGAGCACTAGTCCATCTGTCCCTGCTCTGATAAGGATTTACAATAGTCAAACTGTGTTATATGAGAAAAGCATCAGGGTTTTAACAGCACTGTTAAATTACTTATATTAATGTTCTTTTCCTGAGTTTCATGTACATTTCTAACTAGATTTGTTTATCCATTAAAATACATTCTAGTCTCCTTTGCCATTTTACTTAGTGAATTAGAATGGCTTTCAACTCTATTTTTATGGACATAGAAACAGAAAAGAATGGAACACATTGCTTTGATTTCCCCGTCTACAAACAAGCCCAAAGTTGGTGTTGCTAGTTCTGAGCCAATACTGCACTGTTCTTTACTTACAGCTACTTCTGAATAAAATCACAAGGAAAAGAAAAAGAAAATACAGAAGAGATGCTGCAGACTTAAGTAATACTGGTTAGAGCGTAACTCAGAAGTCCTCTTCTAGCTTTCCAGAGTTTAAGAACTCCAGGGTGAAGTAGCTTTGACTCAGAGCTCTCATGCACTACTGACTAATTCAGTGATGCTTCCTTTGGTTATAAATGCTGGGACAAAGAGTTTCATAGATCTGAATTAGCACAACTATTAACAGTGTTTTTTCCCTGGGTTGCAGTCACAGCACAGATCATGGGGGTCAAATGCAATACACTGAGTATGAATCCAACCAAAAAACTAACAGAAACACAACAGGCAAATTCTTGCCCCTGTTGTGATCCCCATCTGGTTGGAGAAAAACTTAAAAGGCTCCAAGTGGTCCTAAAAGGCTAGAAATGATAGAAAAAAGCTACCCAGAAGACAGCACTGGAGAAAAGATTTGTAAGATTAGTCTCCCTGGTCTACAGGTTCTGTCATCTACAGTTCTGAGCAGGAGTGGCCACATGGTGCATGGAAGGCCATAGCCAGGTATGCAACACGGAGAACAGTGAGGAATGATTAAAGTAATTTACATGGTCCACAAGTGTCTAAGACAAAACAAGGGAGGTCTCCGAACTCTCAGCAGCTCAGGATCTCAAAGATTTCACCACAGTAGAAAGCCACAGCATCCAGAGTCCTGCACAATTTTTTTTTTTGTACATAAAGTGGCAGAGAGTCTTTAAAAAAGCTTTGTGCAACCTGCAAGTCAGCAGCTCTGAGACCAGAAAGTCACTCTGCATTGCAATAGCAAACCTGCATATTACCAAACCAGGGAAACCAAGCCAGTATTACTTTCTGCTTGGACACGCTCCCTTCAGATCATTTCATATGCAATTTGGAACTAGTGTTACACTTGGAGGTGTAAGTAGCACTAGTAAATATGCTATTTCCCTCAGACAGAAGGTTTCAGGTTCGTTTAAAGAAAAGCTTCCTATATACAGTATATTCTGACACAATGGGTAGAGACTAGCTCCTGTTTCTTTCACAAGGCTTAAAGAACAGGATGTAACACAATCTCAAAGGTATCTGCTGGTCTCAGTCAATGCAAAGCCAAGCCCCGGAAACCATCTAACATTATATTATATACTCACTGCCAAGGATTGTTTGAAAACTGAACCTTTTAAAAGATCAGTTTTCTTAGTCTAAATTGGACACAGTACCCTTGTAGTAACCTTCTTCTAGATGTGCTACACTTCCTTCTCAGGATTCAGAATTGCCACTTACAATCAACCAAAGGAACAAAATGTTTCTATTATTTATGTTGATTTTTTCACGGATGGTAAAAGGATCCATCATCATGGCAGCCCCTTTATTGTTAGCTACTCTGCCTACTGCCTATGAGACTCAGCTGTAGCTCAGGGCCAAGCAGTGAAAGGCAAATCCCCTACACCAAGTTTGCTTGTCCTATCAATTCTTTAGAAAGCAGCATGCAGGCATAACGAAATGAAAAGCAAAGAAAACCATTTACACTACCTTGCCATGTAGTTTGTGAACATCATATCTTATCTGAGCAAATTCACGGAGTCCAAAAGATCCCCCGATGAGATAGAGCTGAAAACAAAATGAAAACAGATGTGTTAGGACTTAGGGAAAAGAATGCTTTGCACACCTACAATAAATACTGTGCATACTGACCCAATTCATTTACCAGGGGACTCTACTATTTTTCCAACAGAAACACCAGGAGCTGAAGAAAATAATACACTGGAAGATAAATACAGGCACTTCCTTCCACTCTCTGGGCCTGGATTTCACACATTTCCTCCTTCATACAAAGATAGCTGCTACATGACTCAGACTTTCTAGGGAGTTCCTCTCCTCTTACCTCTTCTTTTCCCTCTCCATGTGGTTTCCTGACATAAGGACAGCAAAGGAGCCTTTACCTCACTGCCACAGGTTTTATTCTCATAAATTTTCAAGCTCTGTGGGGAAGTAACAATGCCACACTGACTTACTCTCATGTCTGTGGGTAACAGATCTAATTAAGCTTCTGAACAGACCGTGAGTGTAGCTATAGTTCAATAATATATTATCACCCAGGCTAAAAAATCATATCCAGCACACCTACCCTTTTATTACTCCTTAGTTATCCTGCAATTTCCTCTATGCCTGTGAAGCTTAAGAATTATAAAGGGAGAAATGGGGGGGGGGCTTCATATCCACATAAGAAATCATTATATTATTCTTTCTTATGACAGAGTGATATCACAAAACTGTGTATGTATTTTTACCATTAGAAATGGATAGACCATCCAAAGATCAAGTATTGTTTACAAAAAGAAAAGACTTGAAAATTACCTCAGGAATCTAGCTACTTTGTGTAAGAGTCAGGTCCCCTGCTACTGCTCTGACCTGACAGAGTGTCAGCTGTTCTCTGTTAATGCAGAAAGAAGGCCAAAAGGCTTCACATCTAGAGACGCACATCTAAGGAAGGTGGAAGCATGAGGAAGCTCTAAGGACCTGAGTGAAGGTAAGAAAAAAAACCCAAACAAAACCTACCACCACCCTCTTTCATCATGCAACTTTGCTTTTACAGTCCTTCATTACAGGCTGTTGCTGAACTGCTGTTTTCTACACACCGCTGGCTGATTTCTTACTACATATTAGGTTTGCAGCACTGGCCTGTGCCCAAGGATTGTTATCATTATGCTGCACAGGTAGTCAAAGTGCATGTTCTTTCCAAAAAGTAGAAGTTCATGCCACTGTGGCCACAAAGAATTAGAAATTAGAAACAAAAACCCGCCTTCTACATTTATTCATTCTCAAAGTTGCAGGACCGCATTATTTCCCACCAAGCAGGTAAAACTACTCACAACCATGTGAACACTCTCTCCACACACACTTAGATGCTGGTAAGGTACAGACTGGTACCCTAGAACTGATGTACTCTGTCCAAAGAAGAAGAAACCCTTCACCAATAGCCTCCTTCTGGCCCTTTTAATAAGCCTTAAAATCTAGCTGATAGTTAGAAACAGATAGACACAAATTTTGCGATATGAATGCCCAGTTTCAAGGCCACGGACCACTGATTTCAGAAAGCCAGTCAGAAAATCATCATATGGTACCAAGTCCAGCAACTAGAAATATGAATGACCAAAAACTGGACTCATACTTGTGCCATAACTGTTTCAAGGGATTAATGATGATCTTCTAGATATTGAATCATCAAAATACTCAGTAGAAAAAAAAAAGAGGAAAGAAAAGTCTTCCTTGTGTCAGTATTTTCGTAAGAAAAAATAACAGAAAGCAGAACATAAAGTGTTCAAAATGGTTAAAAAGAACCCAAACATTATTCAAGATTTATTCAATCAAATCAGATTTGTCAGATGAAGATATGGTAGCATACAATGCTGAAAATCTCAAGGATCAGACTGTAACTGAATTTTAACACGGTTGGCACCTCAGCATAAATTTTCATTAGCTGATCTTCTTAAATTCCTAACAAGTATCATGTTAATTAACAGCCACTGTGTTAATAAACTTTAAGTCCTAAGAAACACGAATCTGAAATGCTATAGACAAGTTTATGGATGTTACAAACCAGAGTTTACTGCCTTTTTTTCATATTAGTATGTTGTCAAAGAATGTCTATGGCAGGGCAAAAGCAACTGCACCAGAAACAGTTCAGTTGTTAAACCAGGCAGAAAGCAGCAATTACTTGTGACATCAATTAAAAATTAATTTGCCCAACAATAAGCTTGCATGGAGTACATCCTGTTATGAGATGCAATATGAACAACTGGAAGACTTTGGCTTACAAAGCCAGGCTGCAAGCTGAAAATGAAATACTACATTCTTTAGCTTTAAAACTCTGTAATGTACACTGCAACTAAGGAAAATCAAGTTGAAGGTTGTTGCATGAAGTAAGTCATGTGCTACTAATTTTGTCTTATCACATCCAATCACTTGTTTGGCAGCAAGCATCCATGACACAGTGCACTTCACATTTGCAGCTACACACAGGAAAGAAGTTGATACACACACACCTCTCATCTTCTGTTCTGGAATTCAGGTTTTGGCCCGACACTGCAGTTTTACTCACAACACCTTGGTACTACCTAGAGGAAGAAACCCACTTGGTTTGTGATGTACTTTTGCTCTTCATACAGCAGAAGCAGCATAACAAGCCTGGCAAATTGGCACATTTAGCTTATCAGGCATTACCAGTACAGTTGCCTTTACATTTCCAATACTGCAATGGCTGATTTATCTTACCATGAAACATCAGTTAAGCTCCATCAGAGACAAAGCACACTGATGCTGTAAGAAAGTACAAATGCTGCTGAAATATTACACAGTGTAACACTGGAAGGTTAGGACTAAGATTAAATAATTTTGCAAAGTACAGAATACACACAAAGAATATAAATAATATGTTTACAAGTCCACTTGACCAATGTTCTAAAGAACCAAATATGATGTCTGCCTTCATTGCAAAACCAGACCAGAATCAGTCATATTCAGCACTTACTTAATCAACCAACAGCACGTCAATATAGTCAGCTGTCAGCCCTGAGCATGAATCGCATTCATCTACACACACCAGAGCAGCAATGAACAGCTATTCAGTCATTTACCTTTTTGAAAACTGTGTTCAAAAGCCAATAAAAGAAGGTATAAATGAATTTATGCAACTATACCATTAAAGGTAGCACAGGACTCAGTGACTGACAGTGCATTGAGTAGAAATACTAGTCTTGGCTTTAGCTGTTTCCTTTGTCTTCTGCTGCATTCTGAGGGAAGATGTTCTCGCTATCTTAATTTCAGCTAGCTGTATTTACAGCCAACAGTGAACCAGCAAGAGTTGCCAGTCAAAATAATTAGAAGCGGGATAAGACTCAAAATTTCCAGCACCATTATCGGCTTGTTGGCTTTGCATATTCTGCATGGCTCACATACTTTTCTAGTTCCCCAACCTGCAAAACAGAGATAATCTCTATACTTCTTGCAAAACGCTCTTCAGTTAAAAAAGCACTACAATGGACAAATTTGCCCAATGTAACTCAAAAGCAACAGTGAAGTCCAGTATGTTCCATCCACCAGTCCAGGCATAAAAAGACAGTAGAAGCTATTCAGGATGCCACATAAATATAAGTTAGGTTGGCAACATTCTAATGAAGTCAGGATCAAGTTCACTCTCCTGTTAACTGAAGGATTAAAAGTCACATATAATAAAAATAAATTTTTTTTTCCATTACAGTTTTAGAATCATACAGATACTTAATGTACACGATAAAATACTAAGGCACTGGCATCTGAAGGATACTTAAGGTGGAAGGTTCATATCTACCTGCATTCTTTTATTGTGATGGAACTATTCATTTCATTTGCTTCACAATGCAGAGAAAAAAACATTATGTAGTGAACATCATCTATCTAGTTACTTGAATGCTCTCAGCAGACTGATGAAATGATAGTAACTTCTCATTTTTTCCTTTACACCTAAAGTTTAACTTAGGGAGGCAAAAATCATTACCATACTAGTTAGCCAGCACTTAACACCAAAGCAAACAGCTTAACAGCACTGGTAGCACAACCCCATTAAAGATCCCACATTGGATTATTCCTTTATGTTTCAGTGAGTACACAAAAAACCCCCTACAATGTTGTAATGCAATTATGCATGCATGGAAGACTTGCATCTTCCAAAACAAAATGAAAGATAGGATGTGACATAAGAACACCATCTGTCACATACACTCAGCAACCTCAATAAACATTTTATGTAAAAAAATGACATAAAATTCTCTTTAATAACATTCTTTTAAAAATTCTATTTGTTCACGTCTCCATTGGGAAGTATGTTATGCAATCAGTTATAGATGGCATCAGACTGATCCCTTGAACCACATCTTAGGATGGGAAATACTTGTATTTGTCACCAACTACAGTGGGTGGTCACGGAGGGCTCATAACAGCAGAACTTAGGACTTACAACAGATCCCTTTTTCAGCTTCCTGCATAATCTAAAGCAGCCAACTTCACTTCATTGGGTTAACAAAATAATAAGAAACTGCTTGTCTGGCAGCACCAGCAATATGCCATGTTATAGGCATCCCTGTTGTTAGAGAAAGCCATTCCTACTACAGCATCAGTTGTGAAAGAGATTATTACAAAGTCATAAATCCCTGAATTAACCAAATCACAATGTTTAGTTCTGGCAATGCAGATCATGTGGTGGTAGAAAATGTTATGATACATATACGAAGAAGGAACATGGTAATTTTCTAACCTCTTCTTCAACACTGCTGCTGCAGAACTCTCCAGCTATTCATCAGGAGCTTCAAAACTAGAGCAGCAGAGAATTATCTTAGTTTAGTTTGCAGTGATCACAGCAAAGAGAGTTTTGGGGTTTTCCTTTTTAAAGGACTGTCAGATGTGCAGTGCAATACTGGTGAAAGATGGCAATTTGGCAGTCCAGAAGACTGAAGTCTCTTTTCTTTTCTCTAAATAAAGTGGCAGGGCAAATTGCCAGTCCCAGAAAAGAACGGGCAAGTCATCTTAACCTGAAGCGCCCCCCTCTGCCAGCTCTAACTCTCAAAAGTTTATTTCCTACAGCCATTCCTGCACTTGGCTCCAATGCTGAAACAGCAGAGAAGAGAGAAAAACAGTGCAAAGTCTTCTCAGAAACTTACTAAATCCTCTCTTCACCTTCACTGGAAGCAAAAAAGAGTCTACCTTTACTTCTCGTCTGCAAAAAATGGAAATAACTTTTAGTTCACACCAGAGGTCTCCTTTGGGGGAAAACACAAACCAAACCCATGCATCCATCTGGAGTTATTTCATTCAAAGGCACATCAAGTAAGTGAATGCTCTGACTTAATGCATATGCTGGAATCACACATTGTAGAAGGCTGAACTGCCTTGCATTCAAAAAATGGATGAAATACAGCAGTAGGTGACCACATGGATACCATGCTGGCATTCAGGAACAGCAGCTGGCATAAACTGGAGCCAATTGTAACTGACTGATAAAGCAGAGTGTAGTTTGCACAGCATGTAGAACATGTGCAGAATATTAAACTTGGCCCAAGGTATCAGGTTAATTGGCTCAGTGTAAGAGAATGTTCAAAGCAATGATTTTAAAGATTGCAAATATGAATGGCTACAGGCCAGAGAACAAAAAAAAACCCTGTCCATAACCTTTCAATCTTACTATTCAGTGTCTTATGAGAAAACAAAACCTTTGTTTGTTAAAATGTCCAACTCATAATACGTTTTAAATCAAAGAAAATGCATGTAAGAGAAACCAATCTAAGAATAATGCAGAAGAGATAGAAAACCATATGTTACTCAATGTGAGCATGAGCAAAAAAGGGCATTTTCAGCCACAGCATTGTCATTTTGCATTACACACATTGCTTGGGCTGGTCAGACAGCAAGGGAATTTCACTCTGCAGCTGCAGCTCTTTGAAACCCAAGTCTGCTATGGTGGTTAAGCTGCAGTTTCTGAACACTACCTTCATTTTCTCCATAAGCTTCTAAAAACCAAAATTTCAATTCCTTATTAAAATTGTCATTTCCACTACTCACAGGTTCAAATCTGTCCAAGGTAAACTACAACGAGAAAGTGTTTACATCTTGTGGCAAGCTGGTGCTCTTGTGATGTGTTAGACCCTGCTCAAAACTGGAATAAACTAAAACCTGCATGAAAGAACATAAAAAGAAACCACAAAAAGTGTTATTTCCCTAGTGCTAATCCTGGACAGGGAATGAAGATTAAATGTTCTATAGAATAAACATGAATCTTACACTTTTACCATCACAACCCCTTGAAGAAGTTGGAGACCTAGAGCAGGACTAAACACACACAGTGGAAACAGGCAAGCCTGTACTTCTCTTTCTGTTCCGAGGCTCCACAGAGAACCTTGGTTCCCCCAAGTGCCAGATTAGTCCATCCTAACAGCATTAAACAATGCAAATACACTCTTTATGCTTTGAAATGAAACAGGGGGGAAAGCTGAAGTATTAAAGAACATCTATTTCTTTGTCTCATATATCTAGAAAACTGTTCTCAAAGATTAAGAATGAAAAATTTAAGGCGTTCATTCAAAAGGAAAACTCAGAAGTTTTAAGACCTCACAGTCAACTGAAAGATGGAAGTCAGCTAATTCAGACTGCACAAACTGGAGTCCACAGAAGCCCATTCAGCTTGAACACTCTGGCTCCCACACCAGCACAAGCAGTTCCAGGGGTGGTTTTGTCTGGAACAGCTCCACACTGTGGATTCAAACACACACAGATGAACAGGAGATGCAGAGCAGAAGCACAGCAGAAGTCGAAGACATATCTCATCATAGGCCTAGAGACCCAACATGTATAATACAAGCCACTGAAGCATAAAAACAGCACTCTGTTATTCACTGATTGGGAGCAACAACTTTTAAATTCTAAAAACAGTTCTGTATTTATTGCTCTTCTAGGCTGCAAATGTAATACTTGTGACTTTTACAGGCAACCACAATTTATCTACAAATACTAGAAGTCAGAATTATCTTCTCATGGGTGAATGTTAACTTCTATTCATCTCTCAAAAATGTATTAACATTCAAATCAACTGTTCTGAATATGTCAAATTTTATTGTAAAGTTACATGAAGTAATAGATATTAATAAAAGTCCTGCAATTCAGTATTATGAATTGTTCAAGGCAATAATGTGAAAGATGTTAGCAATAACACTGACATACCTAAAAGTGAAAAATGCTGATTGCAGTAATCCTTCTTCAAACAATATCAGACGATAATGTAATAACAGTTTCTACTAATAGACACTGATAGAAACAATAAGATCTCAGAATCGTGATTACTCCCGAGAAAAATTTTCCATATTTCCAGTGTCCATATCCTCTTTTTATAGGCAGATCCTCCAGAATCTGTGGTGAAAAATGTGCCTTGTATGTAGCATACCCCAGGACTCCAAATTCAGCGGGTTTTTTACGAAATCAACTAGAAATGCTGAATTTAAAGAAATCTATGACAATTTAACCCATTAATCCTGTAAACTTTCACTTTAAGTAACTCACAGGACAACAAAATACCATTTCATACATCTGCAAAACATTTCTGGGCATCATTCCTTGCTCTGAGATGACCCTGACTTGACACCAGTGAACAAAACTAATCCATGGACATGTAATTTCATGTCCTGATGTCTGGAAAAGTTATTTTGGTTTTGTTTGTCAAAACAACTGGCTCATTAATGAGAGCCTGAGATGCCACTGACCTTCTCTAATGGTGCCTGGAAGCACTGACCACTTTGCTGCAGCATTGTTAGGGACTTGTTCTAATCTGACCTTTTTTCGTGTCCTGTACATGGCATGCATTCTTGGCACCCCTTGATGAAGTGTTTATCAAAGTAAACCTGCACTGTTCAAGGCAGCAGCGTAGATGGCATTGTACTACAGTCTGTGGTAATGATCACTGATGGAAATAGATTTTAAGAACGTATTTATTAATAGAAAAATCTTGCACTAGTCCAAGCTACCTGAACCTTCCCCTTTGGCAACACTAGGCACGCCATGTAAAACACCAAAGACAAGATCCAGAAGGAGAAGCAAAGTACTTGTAAAAGCAGTCATTACAGGATGAGGGGGGAAAAACCCCCACAAAACCCCAGAAAAATGAAAGGAAGTCAAAATCTAGAGCAATAGGTATGGAGAATGTTGCAACATAGTGTAAATCTGAAAATCTGCATTACTCCATACACAGTGCAATATACTTATTTTAGGTGTGCAATAAAAATCATCAAATGACCCATAGACTATATTTTCTTCCTGCTAGAATGTCACTTCAGATACTCAGAACATAATTTTTCCCTTGTAACATACTGACAGAACTGGAACCGCATATATACATTCATTTTGCAGCTCAGAGGGTTTGAAAAACCCTTGCCTAGAATCAGATGGAGACACAATCACAAAGTCAAGTCTTGGGAAGAGGTATGAGCATATGAAACAATAGAGGGGGTTTTAACATGTGTTCTACATTTGTTACAACTTTGCAATTTTGAAATCCAAACTTGTTTCCTTAATGATACAGAGCCATAATTTAAACTTGTCAGAAAAAAATAACTTCCAACAGCCTTCAAACATTCCAAGCGAACCAGAGAAGTGACCTTACATGTTCGGTATCCCATAAGAAAGGTCTGATGCTGGATGCACCAGCTGCAAGACCAAGGAGCCTTGCTCAGGATCTTACAGAAGCATCACTGCAACAGTATGACATTGACAGACACATCCCTTTTGGTCAGGTAGAGTCAGTTGTGGAATATAAAGCAGCAGAGACCGAAGCTCTCCTTTTATAATAGAGCCAGTTCTGCTGAAGACTTTTAAGTTAAGCTTCATGTGATAATGAAAGAGTTCCCATAACCAAAATAGGAACCAGAGATGGCAATACAGGTGACAAAGATGTTTAAGTTACCACAGAGGTGGCACGGCCCTCTGCAACAGCAAATTTTAGATACACCTGTAAGGTTGCTGGAGCTCATCCCAGCATCTACACAGGTGTTACCATTGTCAGAAACGCTTTGGGGCTATTCACTTGATTGCATTCAAGCTGTTGAGACATTGCAGACCAGGTTACATCACTCTCTGCTGAATGCTTACACAGAGATACTTTACCTGCAAAGTTTACAAAGTTACAGGGAAATTCACAAATCAAGGTCTCCTGCAGGTTTAAGTCCTACCCCCTACAGTTTCGTTGGTGCTCACAAAGAAACACTTTTAGCTACTGAGAAAGTATGACTAAAACTGTGATTTACACATCTTACCCCGAAAGCTGCTGTCAGTGTGAGGTTTAAAGACCAACCAAGAAAATTCCTTCTCCACTGAAACATTCTGGCAGCCCCAAGACCAAACGAACAAATATAAAACTATCAAGATAATTTACACTAAAAAGCAAGAAATATTTTAAAGATATCGTGGGGGGGGGAGGGTGTATAATGAGACACTCATCTTTCTTTGAATTAGGATCTCTTTAACCTTGGAGCCTTAGCAATTTTGGCACAGGGATTCTTCATTCAAATATGCAATATAAAAAGGCAAGATATGAAAGCCATTTGATTTTTTTCTGTCAAAAAGCAAATACGGTACTGATGAAAAAGTTCAGCAGTACTGAAGAACAGTCCTGCATCTGTCTAGTGAGAAAAAATTATGTACAGAATGTAATAATCTAACAGAAACCTTTGGTTTCAGTATTATTAACAAATTCAGCAAAGACTGCAAAGGCATGCTCCTTCTCATTCTTTGCCTAGATTCACTGTCATTTTTGCTGTAATTGATCTTCCAGCACAATTCTGTTCAGCTTCAGAGATGCCTTCAGAGTTCCATAGACAGCCGGGTAACTGACAATTGCCTGAATTTTCCTTTTTCTTGCTCCCTGGGAAGCCTTTGGGCAGCAAGACAGAAACATTCTGAAGTATTCACAAGGGAGAATAACTTTAAGGCAGGGAGACATGAAACCCTGGAAAGAAATATAATAGAGTATTTCTCTGTATAATATTGTGTCTGGAGGAAAGAGCTCTGTCATAACAGGAACAGAATGAAATTAGGCAGTACAAAGTCAAAGAAACCAGTCTTAAAAATTCCTGCTATGACCTATGGAAAATCATGCAAAAACACTGGGGATGGCCAAAAGGACAACCTCAGGCCTGGCCTGGGATGCTGAAGTCCTGGCTCCAGCACCGAAGCAGAACTGAGACAATCTATGCCACTGTTGCCAAGTGATTGTTCAAGCTCATCTTAAAAACCCTAGTTACGTATCAGAGTGCTCTTTCCTAAAAAAGAGAAGTATTTTCCTAACACATGGTAATTTCTTTTGGGGGTACTTCCCCAAGTGAAGAGCAATCACCACTCTCAATGTACAACGTATAGAACTTTGCAGACTTTTCTAAAATAAACTTGGTCAGTTCCTTCAAGCATTCCTTAAACATAGAATGTCAGCTTTACCTTTTATGTTGCTTTCCTCTAGACTTTAACAGTTCATCATCTCCAGAATGGCACCACAGAGCTGAAAAATTACTCCTGCTGAGGACTGAGTACACTAGAAGAGTCCTGTTTCATGTTTTACTCTACTTTTGACAAGTTCTCAGACTTATAATGATATTTCTGGTTTTTCACAGTATTACTGCCCACATTATTTCTGCAGGACCCACCTTACCTCCATGAGGACATGAAAGTCCTTGCCCTAGAACCTCTGTAATATCCCTTTAAAGTAACGGCCTTAAACTTTTTTAACTCTCAAGTGTCAATGTCCTTCTTTGGGTCACTCCGTTTTTCCAAGGCATGCTGCTGAATATTTAAGGAAGATGACACTGATTTCTCTAGTAGCACTATAAAAGTGCTGGAATTATCCTTTGCCTTATTTATCCACCTTGAAATTTGCTTACTTTTTGCAAAACAATTGTATATTCGGATAACGAGACATGAAATGCACAAACAGAAACCACGCTGGCTTTGGTGCTGCTTTTGTCTTCCTTCCTGAGTTTTTATCCATAACTGCATCTGAGTTTTTTCATTTTTCCCCTAATGAATACAGGTACTTAGGACAGGGAAGTGCAACCTAATGTGCACTATCTACACAGGTAATGTGTGTAACAGAGTCTTATAATTTTCTTTTACTCCTTATTATTGACCTTTCCTAACCTCGACTACTCTAAAAAGTTATGCCTCACTCACCGCTTTGAGCACAGCTGCTACCTATAACCTACCAATTCATTTCATTCAAAACCTTTCCACTTATTTAGATGTACAAATTATCACCAACAGTGCCACTGCAGTTTAAAATCCACTGAAAAGCTAAAGAAATTAAGACAAGAAACACAAGTGGTGTTTTACAGAAAGAAAAACAAAACAAAACAAAAACAAACCACCAGCAAAATGCATTTTCCTCAGCTTCCAGTTAGGAATATGGTTAGGTGTATGTTTTATAACAGCGTCTCTGAGCTCCGAAGGCCTCCGGGCAGAGCAGGCACACGGCTCCCCCCGAACCCCCGCGGCCCCGCGCAGCTCCCGCCGAGGTGGGGTCAGGAGAGCGCCCACCCGCGAACACGCCTCTGCCTCCGCCCTGCCCGCGGAGCTCCGCCCGCCGCGGCCCCGCCAGCGCCCTCCCAGAGCTGTGCCGGCCCGCTCCGGCCCCGCCGCGCCGCTCACCAGCAGGGGCACCCCGAAGGTCATCGTGCGGCCCCTCCACAGCCTCCGCAGCTTCTCCATGCCCCGCTCCCGCCCCG
>VXBT01010230.1:585172-686804 GCA_013400235.1 Oriolus oriolus | reverse complement strand
CGCCCGTTCCGCTGCGGCCCGGGCGGCGGGGCTGGGCATCGGCCACGGCTCAGCCCTCTTCCCTCTCACGCATCGCCCCGACGCTCACATCCTCCACGCTCACATACACCCACACCCTCACGCTTTCCTTCACAGCTCGTTGACGAACGCAGTTGAGAAGGCCTAGCCACGAGCCGTGTCTTTGCATTCTGTAGCCTGCTTTCCTTAGGAAAGAAGATTGCCATCCGTGATCATGGTGTTCTTCTGCATTGTTATCCCTTGTCCAAATCAAAATGAACCAAAAAAACCTTTTCAAAACAAAGCTGGCTACAACAGTGCTAGTGGACAGCCTTACTCTGATATTTAGAGCCAATAGTCCTTAATACCTGCTAGGAATTAAATGTGCTGTGCCATCCGCCCCGACACGTCTCAGCTACAGCCACACACATGGTGGTGGAGTGCTGACCTGTTACAGACAAGAACGCCTTTTCTCCAGGCATAGGCTGCGATGTTTTATGTATTACTACAGCCAGAGGCCCTGTTCTGGTAGCCTGTGGCAATGGCAGGGTGGAGATAGGAGAATGTCAGGTCCTCTTTCACGTACTTCTGAGTCACTACACAGCCTTTTCACATTCCAAGTCATTGCTGATGGCAAGCGGGGCAAGGACAAAGTGCATCAAGGCACCTGCTGCCTCAACTCAAAGAATAATTTAAAAACATTTGAAAATGGAACACTGATGATCCTTTCCTTTGGTCTTCTCCATTAATCAAGGAAATGGTGGGGGTACTTAATATAAGTTTTCTGAACATGTTAATAAGGTAACACATATATACAAACTAAAATGAGAAGAAAATCAAGCACATATAATAAGAAGATAAGCTAATATTATTGCAATCCAATGTCCATTAACTTGTTCTGAGAGCTTTACCAGTCTAGAGACAGATAAACAGAACTGAAGAATAAAAACAATAACTACTTCTTGAGTACCTCAGTAACACAAAGGCAACGTGGGTCTGAATTCCAGAGATGCAAGCTCCCAGCTGGGAGCAGTGAGAGCAAGAGAACAGGTCTGTGTCCATCCCCACGCTGCACTGATCCTGGGATGAACTCATCAGAGAGCACAGGCTCAGTGCTGGGAAAGCAGCTCACCTAGGGCCTCTGAAAGTACAAGTGTCCCTCCTAAACAGTTTGAGAAAAATAGGCCTCAAATCACAGACTTGTGAAGAGGAAGGCAACTGACCAAAAAGAAATTCGTAAGAATAATGTCATGAAATTAAGGAAGTTGCTACTATAGATGAAGACATGCTGAGAAAAGAGGTTATTACTTACTTTCCTCCTCTCATGCTTTCCCTCGAAACAGTTTGGTTTGTACCTCTAATAATCCAGTGTTAGGCTAACCTCACCTCCAGCCTTACTGTCCCACCTGAATACTATTAAGTCACTGCTCGAGATATAACCCACAGCTGCTGGTGCCCATGTGCAGAGTTGGTGCCCTCTCATCCCAGCTTTTATAAAGACACCAAAAGTCCTGGCTGGAAGAAGAAGAAGAAGAAGAAGAAGAAGGGTTAAGAGTTTATGCCACTGCTGTGGGGTGCACTTGTTAGCATTCATGAGGTGTTCTTTTGTTTTCACTGATGGTTGGTATCTAAAATTTTCCACGTGGTCTTACGCAGAGAAAGCAGCAAGAGAGAGCAAATGTGTAACTAAATACAAATACGATATAATTATATAATAACAACAATAATTTTGTAATAACTGGAAGGATAATATAAATGCCTAAAACAAACACGCTGTGCCAGAGGTGAACAGTAAATTAGGATTTTAAAATGTTTACATGTTTAATAATCTAAAATGCTGTTAAATTACAGAGGTAAAGCCATCACCAATATATATTTTATTTCCACAGTGTCGCTTTGTTCTTTTCATTATTGGTTGATCAGTCACCTTGAACAGAGAAGGGTAAGGAGAAACAGTTTTGAAGATTGGAATATATTATGGGTTTGATTTGTAGCAGAGGTTTGATGCCTCCTTGATGTGACCCCTATTGTCATAAACAGACAAAAGTGGGTAAACAAACATCTGGGGGTTTTATGACATTCACAGCTTGCCCCAAATGTTGTTCCAAATGCTTCAAGCACATATTTATGTCCCCAAGTAGGCTAAATGTGGTTTTCTTGTCCAGGTTACCATACAGCCAGTTAAGCATTTTTTACTTTGTGAAGTACTGTGAGAGGGTTTTCTGTGTGAAATATGTCTCTGGAGCTTTAGTATGTGAAATGTGCCTCTGGAGCCCATCTCCTAGATGTCTACATGATGCTTTATCTGAGGGTCAGGTGCAGAGCAGAAACTCAAGAGTGATGGCTGGCTGGCTTTTGTCACAACAGCGGGAACTAGGTGTTCCTGACTGCAGTTTCCCTGGCCTGGACAAAAGCTCTGGGAAAGCCTCTTCTCACTTTCCCCCTGAGAAGGACCTTTAAAATTCACTGCACATAATGTGCTGCTGGCTGTTGGCAGAAACCCTGGGAACTTCAGACTAATGAAGCTTGCAATGCTGCAATGGTTTAGGCTGCAATGACCACGACTGCAGGGGAATACAGAGTGAAACAGTACATTGTGTAACGTCGTTTCTGGGCAGCGGCATGGAGATCAGGATGGAAATCTTATTAAACATCCCTGAACAAGCCAGACTAATCAAAATTGGTATTGGACTGGTTACCAGGAGCTGCAGAATTGCTCACAATGCAGCATTGGCTGTGGGCAGCCAAGGTTAAGAAGGAACATGACTTTAGTTCAGTATAGAACTTGCAGCGGTTCGTACAGAGAATGAAGATGAGAGGCATGTTGTAAAGGTTTTGTTGCGTAAACACGCATCACTTTAGGAGGCAGTGGAGTGAGGCCATCCTGTGAGTTACATTTCCATCCCGTAGATCTCTCCAGAGCCTCCTGCTTCACTAAGGGCATGCATGTACAACAAACCATTAAACATTGTCTGTGCAGACATGATGTACATCATTGCCAAGACCTTCAGCCCTGAAAGCACACACTCCTGCATACCTGAGCTAAAGAAACAGCTGGTTGGACTTAGCACATGTTTGTGACCAAAAAAAGGAAACAACCACCCTCTTAAGGGCTTGTAGCTCTCTCTGGGTGCAGGCTGGAAGTCCTGACTTGGTAGTAGCTGTTGAGAACAGCATTTTTGAAATGGCAACTCCCTCTCAACACAGTGCCTGTTCCTTTTTCATCCTCCTTTGTGTAGCCAAGAGAAGTTGCAAGGGAGAGAGGGGGCCTGGATTTCCCCTTTGACTCTTTCCTACACCTTCTGACTAGAATTCCTAGTGAGGTGATTGAGTGGAAGTGTTAATGTACTTGTCCTTTCCTCATCCTATGCTTTCTCATCAGCTGTCAGAATTAGCATAAATACATCCAAGGACCAAATTCTTGTCAAGAGCCAGCTTGGAGAGGCCAGTAAGCTGGCCGTGCCCATTTTTCATTCAGCTGAAATAGTGCACACAGCGGAAGGCACCATGGTGGCCCATGCATTGGAAGGGTCATCTGTGCTTTCCAAATGTGGCCCCTAAGTTTCCCCCTCCACCTCCAAAAAGGGAGGAGAAAGGAACAGGTTGACATTCTTTGGGTTCACCATTTGTTTTTTACCTTCTTGGGTTGGCTCGAAAATAGGCCAGGGAAGGATGGCTCTGAAGCCATGTTTTATGTCTGTGAGTGCAGGAGGAAAATCTGAAGGAAATACTGACTTTCCAAATAGATTCACTCTCCTCTTCCTTGTTCTCAGGAAGGCCATTTCCCCAAATACAGCCAGCAAATGTCAGCTAGGAGAGAGATTCCCCAGGGAATCTGGGGGAAAGGAAACCAGGAGCACTGCCTAGAATTAGGAGAACTGAGAGGGGTCTGTGCCAAAAAGCACCAATATGGTCAAGAGTCATCTCTGCATCTACTTAGTAGCTGCCTTGAATTACCACAGCCCCATCCTCTTTTTGACCCCAAAGAAAAGCCACAGTAACACATTCATTTTCTAGGTTCTTTGTTATTATTTTCAAGAGCAGGACAGTCATTCGAGCTCTTATGTACTGAAAACCAGTGGTTGTAGAACAGGAGCACCTTTCATTTGTCCTTCACATGAGTTAGAAACCTGGTAATTACAAAAGAGATGGATCTGAATTGAGTTTGTTGCTGGTCTAAGAGATGAGAAGGTTGAGTTCTGGCTCTGATTCCTTCACTGGGTGTGGGCAGGTGATTTGTCATAGGGGAAGGGAAAACCCAGCCAAAACGGAGAAGAGACTGCTGGGCTTAAATGGGTCGAAGGAGAGATAAAAAGATAAAACAGTTCCAGAGAAGGAAGATCACAGTATGTGCACTCTGCCTATATGCATGCTCTCATGCCTGAGAGAGTCAGCAGTTCTCCATAGCTCAAGGATCGTGGAGGCCCTGGGAGGAGAATACAGTTTAGTCGCCACAGTCCTCAGTTCCGTGTTGGAGTTCACAGTCATTTTGCCAAACAACTGTTGTGGCAGTCCTTAGAAAAGGGACTGAAGTAGAAAGTGTCTTCCCTCCCGTGTGTTGTCTGTTGAAGAGAGAAACCAGTGTGTGCGAAAGGGTGTGAGAAATAAATAGAACAAGAGAGCAGGGATATTTGGGGGCAAACCGGGAAGTTTAGACCCGGGTATGTCTACAGGTTCGCGATGTGCCTGAGGCTGAGGGGGCTGCAGAGGTGGAGGGGGACTCCTCATCCGTTGTGTCCCCTTGTTCCTCCTTGTGGAGGCCAAGGCTGATGTGGCTCTGCAGGGCTGCTGGGGTCAGCCATTCCTTGGGGAGACAGCTCTGGAGGAAAGGGATGCACGAGCTGAAGTAGGCCAGGCGGTTCACCCAGCGGGGGATCTCTTTCCCACATAATATCTGTGGAGTAAACCAAAAAGGAGCATGGTTAATACTACCAAAACATGTGTAGAGGCAATGTCATCCCCATCTGCACCACCACCTCAACAGGGCGAATTGCCTGTTGCTCAGAATAGAAAGGAGCATCTCCTACAGTCAGAAACAGCTGTAACTGCCCATGTCCACACAACTGCCCCACCTGCACAGGGATCCCTGCCAGCCATAGCCCTTGTCAGCATCATAACAGAGACCAGGAAAAACAGCTCATGGCCCTCAATGGCTTTGGTGACTCTGTTCTCCAGGCAGGCCATGGGTAAAGGGACAGGCCTGCTGGGGCATCTCAAGGAAAACAATGACATTCCTTTTCCAAGTAGCTCAAAATATTTGGAAAAATATTTAGGCTGTTGCTGGCCAGACCTTGAGGAGCCCAGAAGCTGAATATGACCAGGTAGATGAAGATGCCTGAGAAACTGTTCTTGCTGCTCCCTTTTCTTCCTTGGGCTGACACAGTGGGTCAGTCAAATTACAGCATCTAGGGGTGCTTTTCCTATCCTGCCATTCCACCCCTTAATTTCTCCTCATGTGGTATTTCCTAATATGGTATAAAAAGCAACAGAAAAAACCCCAGCCTAGGTTCTCAGTAGCCCTGTTCCATCACAGATGCTCCTGGAACTGATTTGGATTACTCTCTGCTAGCACAGATGTTGTTTTCCAAGGTCATATCAAATTCAGCACAATGAAACAACTTGCTGCATACTGCAACCCTTTCTTCTGTAGCTTTTTACCACACAGACATACAGGTGCCAGATTTTAGTAGCTGTATCTGGCTTAAACCACATAAAGAATGTTTCCCTTTAGATTTTACTATATCCTTTACCAGACACAGAAGAGACACGTGGAACTGAGCAGCAGGCATGCCTTAAGAGCCTGTCTTTAGTAAATATACTGCCTGTGTATAGGGCCCTACGCCAGTATACTAGAGCCTAAAGTCTGTAGCAGGTTCAGCAGTCATAATACCTGAATTCTTCTTCCCTCCCTGTCTCTTGTTTCCCATGGAGCAAGAGAGACAGAGAGGAAACTCCACCTCACAGATCTTGTCCCACAATTTACATGAATTAGTGGTTCCAGGGTTGTCCATACTGTACCTTTTGCCAATATTAAATTCCTCTGCTCTTCCTCCCACCCTCTTTCTGACTAAAACTACATTTAATTTAATACCAAGTACTGCAAAAACTAAAATGATGTTTGTCTGGAGTCCACTAAGAAGATGATTTGGTGAGAAGTCTTTTATTGGCAAGGTAATAGGAGGGTTTAGAGGGCTTAGAGGTTTCAAGAAGTTTTCAGGGAGGATGGAACATTTTTTAGAGGATGGGCTGTGCCATGTTACAGCTGTTACGGCTGATGAGCAGCTGGTCCTTCATGCATTTGGCCTGGGCAGAATGCTCTAAGCCCCACTCCAAGAGTCACCTTGGGTATAAGGGAATTAGCTTGCTCCAGCAGTGTGGAGTTTCCAATGAGGTGTGGAGAAGGCAGCAAACCTGTGACTGTGCTAATTTGACTATGGAACTCACTTTATTTTGACACGCATTGTTTAAAAATCAATGTGTGAAATTGGAGACATAATCATTAGGTATCAGAGAATGAGCAGAGCCATTTAGCTGCTAAAATTACTTGCAGTCATAGACTGTTCTTTACGTAATACACTCCAAGGACTTTTATTTCAGTTCTTAGCAATGCTGCATTCCACTTAACCTTAGACACAGCTATAGGAATCTGTATTTCTGAAATTTTTAATCTACAATTACTTTGTTCACAATTTTTTATCTCCATCCAGATTCCCCGGTTGCCATTGCTAGACCTGTTGTCTGAGTCTCTAAGTGGATAACCTCTCAACATATGCTTGAGTCATTAATAGAAAATTTGCTGATCCATTTTATTTTCTCACCAGACATATCAGACAAGTTTCACAAGAATGCTGTTGAAGTTTAAAACTGTATTTGATGTGTTCTACTCAAACGTTTTAACCTACACTACACTACTTTGACCTGAGCCAAAGTCACAAATTGCACTACAACTTCCCTCAGATTTTGTAGCATTTCTCTTTCTTCCTCTTCAGGAACTTAGGCAACATATTGCCAGTATAGAAAATGACTCAGTTTAGGCTCCTTGTGATGTACGCATGCATGTGAGTTTAGTTCTCAAACAGTTTAAAGTTTTAATAAAGGCTTCTTCACAGATATTAACAGAAAACTAAACCAGGGTATGATTCTTTGGAAAATTAGCTGAAACAACAGAACACCATAAGGTAAGATGGCCTGAAATGGAAATACTGTTTTTAAGAGTTTGGTTTATTTTCTAAGCAGATCCGCTAGCAACTGAAATAGCATTTCCCAATGTGGAAGCAATGCTGAGATGTTTGCCTTTTTTTACAGGAGCTTCTTCACCCAGAATGAATCAATAAGGCGAGGAAGAGCCAGAAAAAGAATGAAGATGTGTGGGTATCAGGCCATCAAGCAACAAAGGACAGTTTGTGGAGCTCAAGGATAATGATGAAGTCAAAGTGGTTTCCCTTACCTCAGTCTTGCTTGTCATGTCACCTCTTGTCAGTGTAGCCTCGTTACTATTCCACAGCAGAACACAATGTTCAGTAGGAGCAAAAGGGCAATGGCAGGGAATGCTACCCACACTACAGTCTGCTTCTGTGTTTTTCACTCCTTGCCATAAAGCATATTGTGCTGGAGCATCCAGCAGTGCTTAGCTAATGGAGAAACATCAAGTAAACCTGGCTGCCCTGAGATTAAGCCAATCGAGTTTAAATAAAACAGCACAAGCAAGATGAAGTGGGTGTTTTCCAACTGCATATGAAGTCACAGAAAAATCTACCTACTGCAGCTCTTAAGAGAAATTCTCCACTGCAAACCACTCACTGGAACGATAAACTCACTGAATGCTGTTACCACCCATTGTTTCCATCAGCAGAACCCTTTTTCAGATGTTTTTGGAGTTCAAGATTTCACATCGGTTTTTTTCGTCCTTACCAAACAAGTGGGGTTTTCTCTTTTGAAGGAGATGAACTTTTCTGTGCTAGGTCGTGTACTAACTCTGACAGGAGATGTAAATAAATAATAAGCTGTTACAGGTCGGAAATTGCAGCAAGCACAACTTCTGATTGCCTGAGACCAGTTCTCGCTTCGGGCACTTGGGCAAAGGCTGCACATGCTTGCAGCTTCCACTGAGCGGCACCTGCTGACAGAAAGCCAAGTCTCCCATAGCTGCAGCTTTTTCTGGGGACTCTGAGTAAGAACTGTGAATGACCCAGCTGGCACCTGCAGAGTCAAGTGGAAACAGCCGTTCAGCCATCCATGGCTGAAGCCAAATGGGCAGGAGAAATGGGACCTGACAGATTGGGTGCTTTTTCTAGGCAGCTGTCAAATCCACACCAGGATTTCAACTCATCAAGGAACAACTAATTTGGGATACGAAAATATCCTCCAAGCACCTTAAGCTGTATCATTTTGCACTAAACAGTCACTGTTTAAAATGTACAAACTGCCCTGCACCTTCTCCCCTCCCCTAAATGTCGTAGGTGCTACACGTCCCTGCTGGGCAAGGCTTCAACACTTCCCTGTAAAGCTTTGTGGTGGGCAGGGGAACAGCAAGGCAGCTGGGAAACATGGGCTGACATGCCATCCAACAATGGAAGATGCTGAGTCTCCTGCCTTCTAGAAGACAATGTTATCGATGTGCTGCATTTTGAGAGGGCTTTGGTTCTATGGGCATATGCTAGACATTACCTGAGATAGTCCAACAGGCTGAGCCCCTTTCAAAAAAAAGACAAGGGCTGATCAGTTGTAGATCCTAAGAGAAAGCTCTCCAATGTAATAGGCTCTGTGCTGGATGATGCAATTGGGGCAATTCAAGCCATGCATAGAAGTATAACTCAAGGCACTGAAGATATTTTTTTTAAGTGAGCCCTCTCAGAGGCACCATGTAGTGCTCCAATCCATGAAAATCAAGATGAGCAGAGACAACATAACATCCCTCAAACAATACAAGCTAATTACTTCAATTCTTGTCTTCAAACTGAGGCTTGGAGAGTTCAGCACTGTACATCTGCTGAACCACCCACTGCCTCTTCCACTTTGCAGCCTTGCTAAAGATGAGATGGCATCCACATGGGACATGTATCCATTTGAGCTACTGTACAGTATTCCCCTAGGTGTTTCTTAGAGAATGCAGAGGGTTTTTATTGGCACCTGAGGAGTCTAACACACACCTCAGAGCAATTTAAGAGCAAAGGCTTTAGAGCTCAAGGGGAATCATTACAGTATTTGCACAAGATGGCTCCTACAAGGCCTACACAATATAGCATAGATTATGCTTATCAGAATTTCAGAATAAGGCCATTAGATACAAACCAGCACATCTGCCCAGGCAAGGCCTGCAGGCTATGCCAGAGCAGCCAAAACACATCCGTGGAAAGAGAAAATGGCAATTCAATCTATGTAGTTCTTTTACACATCCAGAATAAACTGGTAACCCAATGCTCAGGGAAATTTTTTTTACCACCTCACCAAAACTAACCTGGTAGCATAACTACCCAGTGCTGGCAGAGCTAAGGGAGTTTGAGTGCATCAAGGAACATTCCTATAGCTCTGCACCCCTGATCAGCTGCTGCACCTAGTGTGTACACTGAAAATAACATTTCTGAAAGAGAATGGACATAACCACCTTCACAACACACCTGAAGGTACAGTCTCACCTTGGTGGAGTTGGCATGCTAGGATCAATTGCTTGAAACAGATTTATAGTATACTTACTGTGTAAAAATTACAGTTTCTACTCTGGGGAATTTAACTAGCCTGTGGGGATCAACAGAATAGATGAAGCGCCACTGGACTGTGAAGGTGCATGCAGCACACGTTCAGCAGACCCAGGAATGGCCTGTGACTTCCAGAGGAAAGGGTATAGCTGAGAAACTGTAGATGAGAATAAATGAGCTCAGTAATGAGGCTGTGTTCTGGGAGGTAGCAACCTGAGTCAAAGGCAGGAAGGTAGCAGCCAAGTCAAAGGAATTTTATGTGATTTTAAGCAACTGCCTGAAATGCCCCCATTCTCCTATGCAATCTTTTTTTGTTCTGCAAGGGGCAGGGCACTGCAATTCCTATGGGTCTTCTCCAGGACCATGGGTGTTACAAAGTGGCGGTAGCATCTGCACCTTCTGTCTGAGACTAGCCAGGAGTGAGGAAGAAAGGAAAGCATTGAAAGAAGGGACTAATATCCACAGTCTTGCTCCCCTCATGATGCTAGTTGGAAATGCGTCAGTCACCTCTGTGGACGTGTGGTAGAAGGGCAGAGTTGCCCTTCTGCAGCAGTCTGCATGCAGAGATGATGGGGTAGGTAGCTCTGGGTCAAACGAGACAGATGGCTCGTAGCACCTCAGCACTCACAGGACTGTTTCAGCTTCGTTGGCCCAGCCACCAGTGGAGAGATACAGTGGCTGTAAATGTAACATCTTGTTGAGCCACATTCAGAGTTGAATTCTGAGTGGCATCACTGATTGGTCATGTACCAGCACTGGAGCATGGCAAGCACTTATAAGTACAGCCAACAGCTGCAGGGTGATAGGGTGGGTAGCAAGTGGCCTCATAATGGATGACCATTTGGGGAAAACTGAGTATAATTAAGTCTGGGCTTGTTAATGCTATTTAAAATAAAGACTATCCCACCAAATGAATGAACAACTGCAATTCATTCCTATTATCATGATGGCATGAAGAGGAATTGCCTTCTCCTGCCAGATGCTGTTTCAAGACCAGTGGCTGAGAGCAGCTGTTGCTTAACAAGGTTGTCCTTTCAAGTGTTATGGACATGCTGAGCATGACCAGGCCAACCCATATCTATAGAGGGGCAGACATTAAGAGTGTCTGTTTTTTCTGCATAGCTAACCAGAAAAATCTTGTGTTTCAGTCTCAAGCTTTGTTTCCTAACATTAGCAAGGAGCAGGTTGCTGCAGATGGAGGTACAATGAGAAGGGAGAGTACAAGAACTCGTAGGAATGGGGAAAGACCTTCTGTCTGGCAGCAGTGGCAGGACTCCTAAGCAAAAGGTTCCAGTCTCAAAGCCTATCAGCATATTCAGACACTCCTCACACTTTTCATTTATCATCAGGCAGTGGTGAAAAGAACAGGGATATTTTTTGCCATCTTCAGTTCTGGAAAGGAGGCACTGTTCTCAGGCATTTGCACACACGCAGACTCAAAGGTTCCATGAGGGTGTGACTAGGAATGAACTCCCCAGACAGCATGAACTAGCTTAACTCCAAGATATTATGCTCCTTTACAACAGATAAGGAAACAGGGGTTTCAGTTTGGTAAGACAGATGCAAAAAACAGATAAAATAAAATAGGTGGATAAACCCACTGCATTTACACCAGCCCCAGAGAACTCAAGATATTTTCCTTTTGTTAAATTTCCTCTTAAAATATCTTCACTTTTAATCTTTTTTTTTTTTTTTTGCTATATAGATCACATTATAGGGAAAACCTAAAATAGCTGCAGAGGTATATATTGTGACAACATCAGCCCTTTTTCAAGAAATTGAAATGATGTGCTAAAAACTTGCCATTTAGGGGAGGTTGATTTCTGTTTCAAATTACCTGCCAACTCATATTATTCTCCTGAACAAGTAGATAAATGGGGAAAGAAGATGGACTGAGAGCTGAAAAGTGCATATAAAAAGTTATCCCAGTAATAATTTTTGTTGGGCTATTCAGGATAGCAAGGCTAGAGAGGTTAACAGTGGGAAAAATTATATTTTTATAGAAGCCTTCATTCTAAGGAATTCCCAAAGACTTCATAAATTTCAACTTATACACAACCTACACCTAGAAATGTCATTTTACCACTGCAGAGACACCACATCAGGAATGTAATACAGCAGTTTATTAACTACATGCAGTCAAAAATGTGCATGCATGAAGGCAGAAGCAAGAAGAAAAACTACATCCATCTGAAACCACGCGGATAAATTTATGGGTGCAGGGCATCTTTATAAATAAGCTTCTTTTAAACATATGTGGCAGCTAAAAACCAGAAAACAAACACAGCCTGTTCTCCATGGAGCTAACAACATTCAAAGGCTGCTGCAATGAAGGAAGTCTTTCCATCAGCTTCACTGAGGACTGGCTCAGGAACCAGGAAATAAAGCTTTCCTAATGTTCTTTCATGTCCTGTGGCTGTTTATTTGTTTGTTTCTTCATTTCCTTCTGCCTTTTATGTCTGTTGGGAGCATTGTCTCCCCTGCCATTAACAGAATTGCACATAGGTTTTCACTCAACAAAACACCTACCTCCTCTGCAACAGAGGCAACTGAAAAGCAATTGTTGACTAAGGAGGACATCAGCGATATTTGTCTACTTAGGATTTGCTAAAGATTGGTCTATAAAAGCTTCTGCTGCTTTTGACTGTGACTCAAATGCCACCTGAACCTCCTTTCTCTGGTGTTTAATCCTTTCTCTTTGATAGCTTTCAGGCTAAAGAGAGCTTCCTAGATTTTAATAATTTGATGATAAGAGGTCACATGTGCCTGGGGGTGGACCTGAAAAGCTTTAGTCTTGAATTATTCACTGATGATTAAAAACTGCCTTTATTTGATCCTTGATTCAGCAAACCTGCCTTATTTCAGAGAATTTGCTGAAAATCAAGCTTCTCTGAAGAAAGCAGGATTCTGATGTAGGTTTGTTACATGCTGTCAGTTTTGCTGCGGATGAAAAAGGATGAGTGAATATTCAGAGAGAAAATAATATGTACTGACTACCATCTCCTGCCACCTCAGCACAGCTCCACACCCTCCACATGTAAAATACAATCCCCCTTTCTAGCAAAACTCCAACCACACTGACAAAGGACAACTGGGACAGCCACACCATCAGGAAAGTATACACCAGACAGAGCTATACAGCAGATCACAAAGATATCTTCTGGTGCACCACATTCACAAGAGATGCAGATTTCCTGCTATCACACTGATATGCAATGACAGTGCCTCTCTCTGCTATTGTCAATAGGAGATCTCTACCAGCAATACCCAAGAAGGGGTAAAGAAGCCCTAGCACCCATCCTAGACCCAGTGATCCACCTGCAAGCAAACTTGATTGCACCAAGATCATCCCTTGCCTCTCAAGGAGATTCAGATGCGTGGCTTTACCAAGTATTTCCATCTGGCATGCAGGTTTAATAATATCCCTATGGTGTCAACATCAATCATGGGTATGCCAGATGCCTGCTGCAGTCCTCAGTAACCATCAGGATCTACTGTGCAGACTCCATCTGTTAATCTTCAGGGTATTTCCTGTTGGACACCATCCTTTTAGGCTGATATGAGAGAGTCCTGGTGACTTCAGGAGACTAGAAGCTATTTACCTCCCAGGTTGAGCATTGCAGTGCTGCAGCTCAAGGATTCTGGCTGTAAAGTACTTGATTGTGACAGGGTCCAGAATCCCTGCCTTATAGGCAACAGCCTCATCTAGGCTGCTAAAGAATTTTCCAAGGCTGACCTCAGCCATCTCAAATGCTTAGAAGACTCTCTTTCCGTCCTTTGTCAACAAAGAATAGGCCCAGCTCACTTTGTTAACCTCCAGTTGTATTTTCCAAGGCCACTTCACTAGTTCTCCAAAAAAACTAGTTCTCCAGATCACTAGTTCTCCAAAATAATTTTCTCTCTCTAGAAACTTCTGAAAATTCTGTAACTTCAAAATGAGCTTCTAAAACAAGGACAAAAATTCTGATTTAGGCCTCTCTCTTGTCCTGCTGAAATGTGGTATCTCCCTGTTTATGTAAATAATTAAGGTAGGACAGTTCCCACAGGAGAGGCTGAGGGATTCCCTGCTTCTTGTGGCTGATATTCAGGAGAACTTTTCCTGAAATGTAGGACAAAAGGTAAACAAATCCTTAGTCCAACTTGCTCTTCTACACCTCAGCAAGCTTCTCTCTTTCAGTTACTTGTGTATGAGTACGTCTCATGAGCTAGAAGTTCTGTTTGAACCCACAGAACATCCTAGCAATAGTTTAATTCAAACTGTCACATCCTTCTAAAAGGCTCTGCTTTTGAATACCTGGTTTACTCCAAAAATCCTAGTTCAACTCTAATAATTAGTTCAAATTTTAACCATTTGTCCAGATGGCATCTTTGAGCCCTGTTCCCTAGATCCAATCATTTGGATCAAGAAATGCTGAGCAATAAGGAAACAGATCCTTTAATATTTAAAGCAAGAAAGGGGTGAAAAGGATCAGTAGGTACAAAAGGAAGCTGGATAATGAGATACCAATCAGCTTTCCCTCAGAATATTTAATTCCTGAAATCCAAATGGCCTTAAAAGGCCTTCTGAAGAGTGATCAAATGTGGACACTAACTTCACAGTTGGGTCTGATCTTTTTTAGTAGGTTTCTCTGGGTATAAGAGAAAGATGAGATAATTTGGGAAGCAAATAGGTATTTTTGACTGTGCTTCATCACCCCTCAGTGATGTAATGAGATTCTGCTTTTGAAGACTCTGAGGGAATTCATACCAGACCATTTAGGTGTTTCTCAGGGTATACAGAGGGTTTTGATCTTTTCCAGTACTTAAGATAAATTACTCACACAAATCAAAAAGAGATCATTCCTCTTTCAAGAAGATAAAGAGAAGATGTGATACAAGATTAAAATCTTCTGTCACTGCTGTCCTCAGGTAAAGCTCCAGCATCAACAATTTCTAAGGCAAATCAAACCACTGCCTCTCAATTCGTTTCCTAATTATAATGAGCATCAATTCCATATGTTATCAAAAGGTCCCATAAGACCCAGTGACTTCATTGCTTTCCCACTGCTAGTAAGGCTTTTGGGGACTAAAAAGGGCCACCTTCCCTGATGCTCAGAAGCCACACTTCTTTGATAATTATGTGCTGTATGTCCTGTAGCAAGGTACTGGAGGGTTTCCTTAAATAGGGATAGTTGCTTGGCAGTAATCACATTAATGAAAGGAGAAGGAGTGGTTTCCTTGAGTCATTTCACTTATCTTCCAGTTATGGTGCTGATTCAGAGGTGTTTTTCTCCCTTCCCATGGCAGTTTGTCCTTTTCTGAGATGTGCTGTAGCAACTGTCAACACTCTGGTAAGAACACAGCTCCACAGCTTATTTAGAAAACTTCAGAAGCATAGAATATTGCTGGTGAGAAGTCAAATGAGTTGCCTTCTGTTTGTGAATGGGCTAAGCAGCAAAAGCTTTGTCAGAGTCTTTAAGGTCCAGTGACACGTGTGATCCTTACACTCAACTCTGAGGAATATCACCAGACTGGAGAAGAACCTCAAAGCAGTAAACCTTCATCCTCCCTCTGATCCTCTAGCTGCTGCTATCTCCTGTGAAGAAGCTGCCCTCAGGCACTGGACACTCACCATATGCCCACCCATCAGCAGGGCTCATATTCTCATATGCCCAAACTCGAACCTTGTCGGTCAACCTTTCACCTTTACATGTATTTGGAAGTACAAGCTGTGCCAAGTATGCTTTTGCCTCACCCAGGATCTGCCTTTCACCAGTCCAAACTCTATTGTAGGCTTGCAGGGAAATCATGAGCCATGTTCTTGCACTGAAAAGAGCCTTCTGACAGCAATTTCACGATTCCCTGTGTCTGCATGCTCCTACCCTTACTTACATCCAAAGAACAGCCTTGGTGACAAAGTGTGTAACTGCAAGTCTTTCTCGGCACCTCACATCGTAATTTCTTGTGGCCCACTGCTGCAGTGACAGGTGCTTCTGCAAAGCAGTGGCAAGGATAGAACCTAAGACCTTCAGGCCCTCACAGGGGGACTTCTAGTACAGGAATTTCTTTGAGTTTGGCTTCTCCCTGCCTTTCTGTCTTCTTTAGAGCAATTTGTAACTTTTGTCCTTCTTCTATCTCACATCTCCATGTTTTAAAAGAATCAGGAAATTCAACAATTCACATTATGGAAAGAACTAATTATTTTAGCCTTTTTTGTTTAAAAATGTTTTTCTAATGTTCAAAAGCCAATATTTTTTACCATCTGGCAGAGTTTAAATAGCCTTTTCATTAGCTAGGACAACTCATAAAGAACATAAATATTTTGCAATTACTTGAAGGGCCCTTTGAACGTATTGCTGTAAGTATACATTGGAGAGGATTGTAGGGGATTGTTAGGAACAAAGTAACTTAAAACAGATGATCAAACAGAAGGGCTTTTTCTGATCTTGACATAGTCCTAACTGAATTCCCCACACATGCATAACTTCATCAGAATGAAACCCCACTGGAGTACTAAAACACAGAATGGTACATAAACTCAGAACAGGATGGGAAGTTCGGGATCTGATGATGATGACTTCACTGATTTTCCTTTGCATAAATTGTAAGCATAAGTCCTCTAAAGGGATTGACCATCCTCTTGGACAATTTCTTCAGAGAGTATGGTAGAGGTACTACTTGATTTCGGGGACTGTCAGCATAAACAACATGAAAGGAGTAAGCTTCTTGTAGGCAAGTTGCTAATCCCAGTTGATGGACCTCTTCATTTTAACCCACAAACAATTTGCTTAAGAGGTTGATAAATACAGGTATCATGACACCATGTTGCAGCAATCAAGTGGCTGAGGCAACCTTGACTAGATTTGCACTGTTTAAATCAAGGTCCTCTCACATTTCCACACTGATGTAGATGGTGAGGGTAAAGGGAAGCTGCAAAGGGGTATTAAGTGGTGTGTATACAGTGACCTTAGATTGAAGCTGGGCAAATGCACATGGAGTGCATCAGATTTCTTTCTTATGATTATCCATCAGGAAATTCTGCCCTGCTTTACATCAGAACTTCCTTCAAAACTAATTAAAATGTTGTGCAGACACTTATGCTTTCTGGTAGTTCTTCACTTCTTGAATAACCCAAAGGTCCTGGCGCAGAAGAATCCACAGGAAGAGACTCCTGATCATGCAGCATGTTCACTTACTGAGAAAGCTGCCATAAAATGGCGTTGGAGAAGATGAAATCTGAACTGCTGCAGCTGAAACTGCAGCATTCTTTGTTTTCTTTCCAGAGAAGCTGGAAAGCTTTGTGAGCAGACCAAGCCATGCCTCTTTGTTCCAACAGCTGCTCATTACATGTCCATAGGGAACTGGCAAAGCAGGGAGAGAACTAAGTCTCAAGCAAGTTAAATACGCTTGACAGTCTGCAGTAGGGAGAAAAGAAAATTCAGAGCTAAGTGGCAATGAGAGAGTAAGAAAGAAAGCCCCTTGGAGCTTACAAGTGATGTGGGCAGGAAGTTCAGAAGACTCAGAAGAGATGTGTGGATTCAAGGAGAGGCGCAATGCCACAGCAGCACATGATAAGGCTGCAATTGCCCTGCAAAGTGAGTTTTTTCAGAGGCAGATAATAGATCAAAGGCATGCCCAGTGGTTAAATACATCTTAGCTGCCTGTGCTGGACTTCCTATAGTCCAGGGATTTTTCAAGATGCATGGCCAAATGGCAGAGTCACAGTCATAGGCCCAGACATGCCCCTAACCATCAGCAGTCAGCCTGCATGTAACTCTTAAAAACTAAGTTACCAGTTATCATGGTGGGACGCAAGGCATCATCATATTAAATGGGAATTTGATGGAAAAATATTTCCTAAATAGATGTAGATGGAAGATTTCTGAGTGTATGTTCTGTTTGTTGAGAAAACACAGGTAAAGGAAAACAAAAAACTCTGAAAATGAAGTGTGGTTTCAGCAGTCCTTCTGAGGATGAGGAACCTGTCCTACAAGTCCTGGCAACTGGATGTGTGACTGTTGTCTCACAGCATGCTCCTGAGGAAGCTGATCCAGGAAGGAGAGCCAATCTTACACCTCTTTTCCCTTCCCTCTGCAGAATTGTGACCCAGCAGCACACATGGCTACATTTACCCTCAGTCTATATGACCAGATAGTATCATCCTCCCTGCCCATGGCCCTGCCACAGGGACAACATCTGAATGGATATTAATTAGCAAGCCCACAGCCAGCTGAGGAAATTAGGGTGCCTGAACACAGCTCCCTAGCACAGGGCCTACAACCAAACCTTAAGGCCTGCCAGGCAGCTCTGTGTGCACACACATCAACTCAGACAGCCCCACTCAGCTACAAAGCTCTGTCTCTGGTTTTGCTTGCTGAAACAGAAAATACAAGCCAAAAACCGGTAACTAACACCAGCAGATGAAAGAGCTGTCATCAAAAGATTTCAGAGCCCTTTTTGAAGGAAGCAAATAACCCAGTATGCAAGGAGGGGGGATACTTGGGCACAGCACAGGGATGTGACCTGCCTGGCATTACCCAGGAGGCTCAGAACAACCATCTCCTTAACTGTGCACAATGGGTTATGCCTGTGAGCAGAAAAGCCTAAAGGGCTTTTGGGAGCAGAGCTGGTCATCCCCTTTCATGCTAAAAAGCATCCTCCACCCCAAGCCCTCTCTGGGGTGAAAGGGGATTGTGGTACCTATGGCATCACTTTTCAGATGGGCTACAGCAACAGAGAGATCAAGAATTTACACAAAAAATCCTTGGCTCCTGTTTTTTGTGGTTGGAATTAAATCCCAGTTCCACTGTTTCATTCTGTTGAGCAAAATTTCTACATCTTTTCTTTTAGTTCTTTGGATAATTTTTCCAGTTTATTGTCTTTAACTGTGAGTATGCATAAATAATGTAAGTATGCATAAATAGGTATTAAATATTTTTGTTGCTGTTGTTATTATTACTCCTTCACGAGTCTGAATAAAAGAGCAATACAAACACTAAAAAGACTCACCTCAGAACTGATTTTTAGGCACAAACATAATTTATGTTTTCTGCCCTATATGGTGACACATATCCACACAGGCTTGTGAGCCACTCACCATGTAGCCAGCATGTTCTGTGCACTGTGAGGATACATCTTGTAGTTCTACATGGAAGGGACTGGAGCTTGCTAATGGGGTGATTTTTGGTTTATTTAGTTTTAATGGGAACTACAGCAAGAAGAGGAAAAAATCATTTAGGCTGTAAAGAAAGCATTCAGATGTTGAGAATAGAAACTTTCATTGCTTGCAGTTCAAGCAGGTTCTGTCTCAATAGATTTCATGCAGTCTTCCTCCAAAAGGTCATAAATATCCCAAGATAAGCTATGCTACTTCTCACCCAGCTCCAAATTGCCAAAATTACTGTATTTACCAGAATGGATGGGGATATCTGTTGTAAGGCAGCCACACATATTCCTCATGTTGCTGACTGAGGCATATTGAATGGCTGGGACTTTTGCTTAGTGTCTTACCACCAGCTATTTTAATAAGAATAAAAATCTCCCATTTTCTGTATCCCTGTGCTAGAGACCATCCAGGACATTCTGCTCCTGGGCCTGCTGTCCAGCTCCTCCCGGTTTGCATTTGTAATGCATTAGAGAGGTTTGATAAACACAGGCATATGTGAAGAGCAACAGCAACAAAAAATCCTGCTTGCCTATGAAGGGCTTATTTAAACTGACGTAAATCCCAAGTAAATTCTGCTCCTGGGAGCAGAAGTGTCAGAACCAGCCATTCAGGCTTTTGCTTTACTATCTAGACAGGTTACGGGGCAATGAATGAGCACTCTGAATCCACCAAGAAAGCTCTTGCAGGAAAACTTAACCCTAAATTCCACTCCTATAAAGATGCCCACTGAAGGGATATTGAAAACAAAATTTAAAATACACTACTAGTTTTTTTATAAGATCTCTTACTTGACTTGTGTTAGGAAGGCTGGACAAGGAAGGGGCAGTGAAGGATACACTGATATGTAGCAGTAGAGTCAAGGAAGAATGGCTTTGAGCTTATGGCTTGGAGACAAGATAGACATTTTACCTTTCAAAGTACGTAGTAAGCAAGGACTTTATTCCACTGCTGCAGGTAAAGAATTTTGTTTATCTTTTCCTAATAATCCCACCGCTTTCTCCTGGGTTTCCTTCTTAATTTTTAATGTTCCTATTTTCTGTTTTAGTAATTTGATTATTTGATTCCAAATTAGTAGTGTGGCTAACACTGATTTGCTCACTGCACTTCTTGGAACTTCATTCTCTGTTTGTACCAATTCAATTCCTTCCTGTTTGTTTTAATTTGCTAACATTTAGAGAAAGGACTATGTAATTAATAAGGATGGAACCAATAGAGAATTGGTGTTCCTAAGAGCCTGAGCAGGTCCCTTGTAAATCAGTTGCTGGTTCTCAGATTCACTAGGTATTTTCTTACAAAAGCACACAGTACTTTTTCCACCGATCTCACTTGGGATCTGTGATGAGCTTGTTTGGGGATGAATGAACACTTGTGGCAAAAGAGGTTATTGGCATAGGACCCTTGCCCCATATGATGAAGAAAGGCCAGGGATGTGTGATTAATTAGGATGGGGATTCCAGAGGGAGAAATTAAAGTGTCACTGTTACAGCAGTCATACGCTATCATGACAAATGATATTCTCTCCATGAGTTTGCCACAAAGCAAGTATGGAAAGCACAGAAAGTTTTTATGGAAGGTCACTTCCATTTTGTGCTTTTCCCATATTTTTCTGACACTGGGTCAAGATCTGGAAATCAGATTTACACAAGTGCTGAATACTCACACCTTAACTGAAACACACTTTAACCATCTCATCTGGGAGGTGAGGAGGAAGGCAACTTCCCCCCAGAATAATCTCTTCACTTCTTATCAAAAATCAAAAATCAAAAATCAGATACCCCAAATCAGCAGATGGAATAAAATTTGTGTTTCTCTGTGCTTCAGTTGTCTCTGAATAGAAATAACAGTTCTGTTGTAATGCACAGTGGTTTGAGAACACGAAAATGAATAAGCACTGAAGGTGTCTATAAGAAAATAAATTCTTTTTTTTTTAATAGGTTTTGGATGGTGCAGATTAAATAAAGAAAAAGAACATCCACTCTCTGAATACTGCAGATTTGCTTCCAGAGCACTGATATACCATTTTATACCTTTGCAGATCATATAGGGTTATTTATGTTTGTTATAAAAATGATGCATATTTGCATGCTAACCGGGTCTGTCCTTTCAATTCCTGCTCAGTGCCTGTTCAGTGAACTAAATTACAAGCACTCCTAATTTCCCACACAATTTAGGCCAAACATGTGATAAACCTGCCACACCTCTGCCTCCTGATCCCATCCCCTTCAACAGCAAAGGGCTTCCAGAAATATTACGAGCAGAGATATTTGGCTACAGGCTCTGACCTGGCGGGCTGTGCTGACCCCAGTTCCCTTTCCGTGAGCATTACTGCAGATCTGAAACAGTAAAAAAATAAATAAATAAACCCCATTTGTGCCCACCTCAGCCAGAGCAGAAGAAAAGTGATTACAGTTCTTGTGCATCAAGTGGTACGCGTTTCCTTTGTATTCCTTGCCCAGCTCTTCCATAATCTTATCCACATCCTCTTCTGTGAAGTCTGTGGTGCCCAAGGCAATGGATTCTCTAGTTAAAAACAAAACATACAACAGGAAAAACAGAGAGATACAGTGAAGACTGCAATACATGCCAAGGGAGAAGGAAATGATCAGACATTGGCAAGCAGGACAGGTTTAAAATGTTTTGGACGTGCATATCTGAGGCTATCAGAGACTCTCACTAACAGAATGGCACAGTAACATCCACAGCTTTTCCACAAAGTAAGTCATCACACAGGCAACAGCCCTGGGATCCTCTTGCTCACCACCAGGGAAGTCTCAGCTCTGGGGGTCTGCTCCCACTCTGCCCATCATCCCACAAGAGAAATTTCCATTACAACAGAGAAGATGCTTTTTTCCACAATTGAGAGGGTCCCCTGGGCCAGGAAGGAGCAGACTGAAAACTTTATGCAGAAACCTATTGCTTTTCCCAATAGTCACTCAGTAGCACTTGCCCTAAAATGACCCTCAGCATAAACTGGCAGTCTGGGAAGGTGAAGCCCCCCTGCCATGGACACTTCCTTGACCCACAGTCTCTCAGTCTGAGCATCTTGAACAGCACAAGAACGCAGCATCCTCTCAGACTCCTCTAGCAGCCAGTCTGTCCCTTGTAACAGAGCAGCAATAAACACATGAGATGACTTCAGGTACTCTGTGCAGTATCCACAGATAGGGGGTACTCATAAAAAAAAGTTGTGTTTTTTTTTCCCCTGTGCATTGGCTCTGTGTAACAGGCGAAACTGGGAGCATAGAAGATGAATAAAATGGGAAAAGAGAACTGCACTCATGTGTAAGTGTGCTTTTAATCCCTGACACACACAGTTCATCACTGTTCTCTGTTTGGTGTACACACTCTTTTATCCACCTCCAAAACCCCTGCAGGGCTGCCTTTGAATCAGGATCATGTAGAGGATGGCAGTGAGGGCACTTATGAGGACAGTGAAAGAAGGACCCAGAGGACAGGACTTCCCTGCTCACCCTACACCGATGGCTACCAGGGGCGGAGGAGAAGATGTAGAAAAGGGCCCTTACTTGAATTTAAAGGTCTCGCCAAGTTCTACCGCACTGCCAGGTGTGATCTCGAAAATCCCACTGAAAGGGTAGGGATGCCCTCCATAGGCAAACTCTGACAAGGAAAGAAACAGACTGTGAGTAATTGAATGAACGCCATGTCAGGAAAAAGTCTATGGCAGCTGTCTGCATGGCTCAACATCAGCACCAGGGGCTGGGCTATTGCCAAAATCTGTTTCAGCCAGACTCTGAAAGCTGTTTTCACTACTGGACTGAGGATGCCCTCACAGCCTCCCTCCATGCTAACTCTACTGCTTTCCCACAGCACCAGGAAAACTCTCCAAGTCTGTCTCTGTCCCCATCCAGGTGGCTTCCTCTCAGTGGGAAGTTCTGCATTGAAGGCATCTGGATAAATTGTGAGAGGCTGCCAGCTACTGAGCTGGAAGAAGTCATTTCTAGAGTAGGGAGAAATCAAATCTTCCAGAGGGATTTACAGGCAGTGAGTGGGAAGTGTTTGCAGAAAGCCAGGCTGATTGTACTCTGCTGCCTCAGGACACAGGTCAGGCCAGGGAGACCCTCCATGCCACACAGGCCACCTTGCATGGCCTGTGAAACACAGCCCGTGGTCCTCATGGTGGCACACAGGCCATCTCATGGGGCCTATGAAAGCCTCTATGCTCAAGATGGAAATGGCACCACAGGGGTTCTGGCTACTGCATGGCACTGGCTAAAAATACCATGAGTGAGTAGCCAAGTCATTCCCATTTAATGCTGAAAAAGGAAACAAAGTCTGTGATGCTAGTTCATCCCTCCCCACACTACAGATGTTTTCCAGATCCCTTGACTTTTGAAATGGGTGGCTCTAATCAGCTTCTACCCCATCCAGACAATTTCAAAAGTCTCACACGATATTTTCCTTTCCTTGTAACTCTACTGTTTCAAATCAACAGTTTCCAATATCTAAAAACCCAGATTCCAAGATTTCTAGACCATATGCACTCATAAAGAATTACTGGAAAACAGCTATATCCTGACAGGGAATTAGCACAAACACATCTGCAGGCCTTAAGACAACCCCTGATCCACCTCTCTTCCCCCTCCCTCATTTCTCCCACTCCCTATCCCCCTCCTTCATTACAGAGTGGCTTTCCAGCACTACTCCTCCTATCTGCTGTCCTGCTACACACCTGCACAACCTTTACAGGCTGCAGTTACATGCTCAATAAGAAGGACTACATGGTTCGTAACAGAACGGCACGAGCTCCTCCTAGACTCCACAATGGACTCTGAAAAGAGAATTGGCTGAGATTTTTGTTTTTCATTCCTCAAAACATTCCTTGCCAAAAGCTCTAAGTTTGGGGTGCTTCTCCATATCAGACTAGCCATACAGTTGTCCCCATGTTCTGCAGGTAGTAAAAGGGAAATACTTCATACCTCTGCCGTAGATCTCGATGCCAGAGTGGAAGACACCAATCCCCAAGGTGGAGGTGTATTCATTTATCCAGTACTACAGTAAGAGAAAAGCCACATTGGGAAGCATTAGTGGAAAAGAAACACATGATCTTGGTCTAGGGTTCATCCCCCATCTCCACAGCTCCTCTTAAGGAGAAGATTGATTTTGAAATTATCTGGAGACAAACAAATTTAGACTCTTACAGACCAACAGAAGTGAGCACTGTGTTTATCCAGCTGAATGGGATTAGTGCTCCGAAAAATGCTCATCTAACCCTTCCACCTAAGGCGCTAACCTGCGTGAAGATACACCTGGACCTGAACCTGCATAAACCCAGCTGCTACAGGATATGTGATTATTTATCTATCTTCTCACCTAAATACCTGACACTGAGTCAGTTTTATCAATTCGCTTGCTTTATTTGATCTTCAAAACCTGGAGTAAGAGAATCCCTAGTTATTTTCCACACACCTTTTTACATCACCTCCCAACACCTACTTATTATTAGTTTGGCTTTAGGCAAAGAGATCATAGAGATGGAGGTTTGTTGGCCCAATAGGTCAGAGGAGCACCCCTTAGTAATTACCTATCTAATATTAATAAGTGCTTTATAGACAAAAAAGGAACTCAGAGCTAAGTCAACATTTTGCTCAGAAGCACCATATATAATCAAGCACTGATTACAGAAGAGACAAGGGTCCACGGTGACCAAAATTTCATGCAAATCAAAGACAAATTTTCAAGAGGAGCTGTTAATTGACTGCACTGCTATGGAGCCCAGCACTTCCCCGCTACATTTAGAGCAGAGAAACACTGCAGTCCAGTGCACACAGGTGATGCTCCTCTGCCAAGCACTGCACAGGGCCTGTTTCCACCACACCGTGAAGGACAGTGCAGACACCCAAACAAGTCCCAGCTGAGCTAATTCCGGAGCAGGAAGCTGTACAGCCATGCCAGGGCAATGCTGCATTGGAGATAATTAGCCCTGCTCAGCACCAGTGTTTTTTAGGTCAGCTGCAGAGCTGCGCTGCTACAGAAATTATGTTTTCGGGCACTGAGGAAACTGCCCATGCCTGGTATATTTACAGTTCACTTACAGCTGCTGTGCAGTGGAGATACCTCTTTAGTAACTCAGAGCAACTAAATTCTGGTTTTAATCTACCACTGCAAGGAAAATGAGTGTTGTTCACTTGTTCTTGTACAAGGACATGACAGATTCATTAAACTAAAATACTCCTTTGGGCCTGGTAGCAGCTTCTTGTGGAACCAGAATAAGCTGCACCTTCCCTGTGTCTGGTGTCACTGAGCTGCCATGGTGAAAGTAAGAGCCCCTCTGCTGTCAGGCAACCAGACGTCTGGCATACTCCAGCTACTGTGCTTGCACTACTTGCTTATGTATTTATGATGACTGCAGTAGCTCTGTCAATTACCTGAAAATGTTTTCTGCAAAACCACTGCTACTGTGAAAAAACACAGCAGCTTTGATATGAAAGCCACAGTCCCAAGCCTGACTTAATATATGGCTAATCTTGATATCTTAAACCATGTCCCCAAAAATGCTTGCCTCTGGCAGTACAGCAGTTCCATTTCCCTCCAGGAAAGGCTGTAATGCTTCTTGTTCTCTGTGAGTTTTTTTATCACAAATGATGTATTGTTGTGAGAGGGCAGCAAACCACCTGACCCCAGCTGGACCTCTGCCCACTGCTCTCTGCAGACCTTGTGTAACCTCCATTTACTTCTTCACTTGAATCATGCCAGCTCTTGGTTTTAAGGTCAGGTAGCTCTCAGCCTCTGCCAGTTGGGACCGCGCATTAGCAGTGAACCCTGGGTTGAACACCATGCCTGGTATTTAGGTGCCCTTGCCTTCTGCTGCCCTTCCCCACAGTTCTCTGTTGCCTAGTTCTCTGCAGCAGGAATATCCCTACTCTGACTGGGGAAGAAGATAGAGGTGGAGGGCACACATGACACCATGGGACAAAAGCTTGTCTCCCCTGGACACAAAACCCTCAGTTCAGTTCTTTAATCTCCCACACCTCATAGAATCACAGAATCTTTAAGGTTGGAAAATACCTCTGAGATCATCAAATCCAGCCATCAACCTAGCACCACCACCACGTTCACCACCACTAAACCATGTCCTCAAGTGCCATATCCACTCATTTTTTAAATACTTCCAAGGATGGTGACTCCACCGCTTCCTTGTACAGTCTGTTCTAATGCTTGACAACCATTTCTGTGAGGACATTTTTCCTAATATCTATTCTGAACCTCCCTTGACACAACTTGAGGTCATTTCCATCCTGTCACTTGTTGCCTCGGAGAAGAGATGAATCCTCACCTCACTACGGCCTCCTGTCAGGTGGTTGTAAAGAGCGATCAAGCCTTCTTTTCTCCAGGCTAAACACTCCCAGCTCCCTCAGCTGCTCCTCAGCCTTGTGCTCCAGACCCTTCACCAGCTCCACTGCCCTCCTCTGGACCTGGCTCCAGCACCTCAATGCCTTTCTTGTAGTGAGGGGGCCAAAACTGAACACAAGATTTGAAGGGCTTCACCAGTGCTGAGTACAGGGGGACAATCACTGCCCTGGTCCTGGCTGGCCACACTGTTTCTGATACAGGCCAGGATGCCACTGGCCTTCTTGGCCACCTGGGCACACACTGGCTCATGTTCAGCTGCTGTTGACCAGCTCTCTCAGGTACCTTTCTGCCAGGCAGCTTTCCAGTCACTCATCCCCCAGCCTGAAGCACTGCCTGGGGCTGTTGTGACCCAAGTGCAGGACCTGTCATTTTACCTTACCGCACCTCGTATGATTTGCCACAGCCCACTGATCCACCTGTCCAGGTCCCTCTGCAGAGCCTTCCTGCCCTCCAGCAGATCACCATTCCTGCCCAACTTGGTGTTGTCTGCAAACTGACAGAAGATGCACTCATGGGTTAATTCCTCAGATAGTCTCAGGTAGTCTCGTGAGCTTCAGAGCAACGCTGGTTGCTCAAGTCCTACTGAAACCACTCCCAGATGATATGGTAAGTAGGTTGTCTTCTTCCCCCAGGCTAAGCTATTGTCTCACGGCAACAATACAAGCAAAACATGCCCAGGTCACGCCAGCTGCTTTGCTTAAAGAAGTAACTAATAGGAAGAGAAGGGAGACTTTTTAAATTAGAAATACCCTTGCCAGTTATCAAAATCAGGGCTATCTGCAGAGCCTCATCTGTGTCAGGCTTTGTATTTCAAACAAGGAAGTTACACTGAAAGCTGCTTGCAGCTATAGCTTTTTCTTCTTCCATGTAGAAGTTTATGTTGGATCCAAACAACAAATAAGCAAACAAGCAGGAAAAAAACCCTCTCCTTGATTGATTACTTGTTAGAGTGATGTTCTGAGACCTGATCACCTCACACATGCAGAGCACTCTCAGATCACAAGCCTGCCCTGACCCCAAGCACTCCCATTCGCAACACAGAATTTCAGCCCCTGCAACCCATCCTGCCCAACTCCAGGAGCAGAGAACCAGGCTTCAGGACAGCCTGATGAGTGATGAGGAGGCTCCACCACAGATAAAGAAGAGAGGAGCAAAAGTATTTCTGTGGCTGATGCCAGGTGTTGCAAGATTATGACCCTCACATGGACATTTCTGTATTTAAATGGTGTATTTTTCAGTATTAATTCCTTTAAATGAGCTATTATGGACTGAAGTGCAACAACCTCAGCCATACCTGAGTTTGAACTGAACAGAAGCTATCCTGATTTAGTACTTTCTTTCAAATAATTTCCATCACATAAGGATGTTATTGAAGCGGGGTCTGATTTGCATCTTGGTTCTATTGATACAATACTGATATGACCTACTAGCAAGACCAAAGTGCAAGGCAGCTCTGAATCATGGCTGTACTGTCCTTATCTCACCCCTGTCTCCAGGGTGCTGTAGAATCTGCCTCCAGTGTGTGACTGAACTCACAGCGAACGCCTCACAGCACTTTGGCACAGCCCACGGCTCGTCTCGGGAGGAAGCCACGCTAAAGTGAACATGTCAGTCACTTGCTGAGCTGGAAAAGAGAATCCAAGCCAGATTTTAAACCAGGTTTGTACACACATGCACGAGCTGGCCTTGCTTTCCAGGAGGTTTGCAATTCTGAGCATAAGAACAGCAGAAACAGTCAGCAAATGCTCATCTCTGGAGTAAATTAGTTATTGCTTAGATTAAAAACAAAAATCTGCAGCCTGTTCAGTCAGATGAAAAGAGCCAGGGAACTGAATACAGCAGTATCTTAAAGGGAGTTGTGATTCATGCTTGCATTGCATACTGCCTGGAAAATTGTGCCCCAAAGCATACACAGAGGGACTTGGAGCATTTTGTCTCATTTCCATCTTCAACAGAGAGGGAGAACAGCTCAGACGATAACAGAGGCAGGGAGAAAGGCTAACCAGGCTATAAGCACTTCACAACAGCAGCAGATAGCCCAGAACTCAAAATTCAAACCCAGAGAGGAACCTATGCATTTAGTTTGTAGTGTGTAAGTTAACAGCTTTTAATGAAGGTCCCTGATGAAGCAGAATTTGAAAATGTTCAGGTTTTCTCTGATTTTCTGTTGGTTTGGTTCAGAGATCAGAATAACTGGTGAGATAGTTTAGATTCTGGGAGATACTCTGAGTCAGTTCTTGTGTTATTCACTTCATTTATCCATCACACAGAGGTAGAAGTAAAAGTCTTGCCATAACAATGAACCATGCCCCAACTTTCCAGAAAGGAAAGAAACTAAAAAGCTTCATTATATTAGTACACATTTTTTAGGTCTAGAATGGAGAAACAGATGATGTGAAACTGGCAGATTATATCATCCTGGGAGTTTTCAGGGCAGGAGTTCCTAGGAACTCATAGCAGAAACATGAGTTTCCAGACAGAAGAGGCCCATCCACATAACCACAAAATTCTGCCATCAACTAATACTGTACTATAACATGGAAGTTTCTGTCACTAACTCTCTCTTCCCTACTTCAGACCTACTTCATTATTTTCCATAGTGTGTCACCAAAATCTTTCCTGCATCAGTGTGCTGAGCAGTTTAACTAAACAGCTCCCCAGATGCTGGAGACAAGACCTCTTCTGTGAGTATCCCAGATATTCTGAGCACTTGATACTTTCTCTGAGCAGCCAATACACGAAGCAATATTCCATTTATCACCCCAATACAGACTGGATATTCCACTCCACCAGATCCATTCACTACCGAACAAATGCTAAGCCTTCCTTCCTTTATGATCTGTATGAACATACAGAAAAGAAATGCACCAGGAGTTGTCAGTTAAATCTGATTTCATTAAATAGCTGCAAACTCAGAGTACCCAGTGTCATAGATCCTTGCTGAGAGCTCTACTCTTCACACACAAGCAGTGTCTGAGCCAGGATACAAGGCTAGAGAGAGAGAGCTTGGCTCTGACCTCGTCTGCTTCTCTGATGTCCCAGTACGACCACACACTACTGTGACCGAGACACCTTTACCAAGGACGGGTGCAGGTGATGAACCAGTAACTAACTTGTCTGCATCTCTTCTCAAAGAACCACCTGCTTGTAATTCAGAAGGATTACTTCCTTTTCCCTGTGAGTTCACTGGCAGAGCTTACTTCTGGGAGGAAGGAAAAATCCAGTAAAGAATGATATTTAGACATTGCTAGGAAGCACAGAGCATATTAAGGGACTCATGTCAACGTGGGTCCAATCAGAGACTGTCTGCCCTACCACCTGAGCTTGATTTTAATCCTTTCCTTTTTGAGGGCCAAGTCACACACTGTACTTGGCCCTTTACAGGGATGTCTTCCCTTTATATGATGGGGGATCTGGCTTGCTGAAGAGACCCTTGGCTCAACAAATCCAAGTGGAGAACACCCAGGGCAGTGCTTGGCCCCTGCAGTCAAGTTACCTAAGCAGCCTCATGAAGACAGGGAAAGGACAGTGGGCACTAAAAAATGCACTGATCAGTCATATCTCAAACACCAAGAAAATCCTCTGCAATGTTAAATCTGAACACAAAAGGCAGTCTTTTAAAGGCAAAATCAGATTGATGCAGGAGACCAGCTAGGGAACATCAAAGTAATACCTCAGCATTATGTCCTGAAATGCATTGATCCAGAAATTTGAGAGCACAAAAGATAAAACTGGGGGGGAAAACTAGAGAATAGCATTTCAGGAAACCAGCGAGTAAAATCCCATCTGTTTACAGCATACAGCCAGCAGCTTCAGAAGGGTTTGTTTCCCCCAATACATCTTTCGAAATCAAGATCCAGAATCTTGGGCCCACAGTGGTGGAAGGAGAGGGCCCAAAGCAGATCACAGATTATTCCCCAAGTAATGCTTGCAGGGGTGAAGGAAGCTTTACTTCAACTACAGACATGCAGGACAGGGAGCTTCCTGCAGATCCAGGGCTCTTCAGTCATAGTGCAGCAGTGCTCACTTATGTTCCGTGGCCTCAGCCATGCACACAGTCCTGCAATATGTCCCAGCCCTTCTGCTGTTCACCCCTTCTGCCCTGGAGCTCTAGTGATAAAAACTCACTATCATGTGGGACGACATCAAATTACACAGCATGGCTACTATTAGCAAGTTTTCTTTAGCAATTGGGTGAGACCCAAGCTCATTTCAATGTGACCCATGTCTCTTACACTCCATTCTCCAGGGATCTAAAGTTTGTATATTCATCAAGTCTAAAATGCTATTTTCCTAATATACTGTGTATACAAAGTAAATGGGAAAGCGTTTAAATACATGTGGGCAGAACAGCAACTAAATAAAGCTCAACAGAGTATTGAGGAGGGATGACACAGACCTGTCTTTGGTACTTCACACCTGGGAAAAGCTACCTGGGTGGACCCTCAACTCCAGCACACACACAGCATGGTTCTTCCTAGCTGGAGGATCGTCCCGTGTCAGGTCCTCTTCACTGCTAGCAAAAGCTATTGATCTGCATGTCATGGACATGGGTGTGAAAGTCCATCAGGTAACTCCAAATCCAACCAGCCAAAAGCACCTGCTTTCACATTAACTTCCAACTAAAATTCCAGACAGTGTTAAAGAAACAACATACTGCAGAAAGTAGGTCTGTGTTTACAAACAGGCGCAGCCTCCAGCTGCAATAGGCAATAACTTTCAAGTCTCAAGAAAAACAGTTCCCAGAGTGTAGGCATTGGCCTGCTTGCAAATAACCCAACTGGCAGAACTGAATAAAGCTCAGGAACTACAGGTTTTCTTCCAGGAGAGCATTCAAGTACTGAGAAATCTGCAGCTTCAGTGCAGCCGGAGAGCTTGATGTCACTCTGATGAGGCGGGGATACAGGGTAACACAAGGACCCCACTCAAGGGCCCCACCATACTTGGACTGGGACAGGAGAAGCAGCTGAAGAACAGATATCTAAGGAGCAGAGTCACAGAAAGAAGAAAAAGACAAGGCATCCTTTGGCATCCAACTGCCTCTGCTCTGCTGCATTTTGAATGAAAGAAGCTTCTGCTAAGGATACTGGTCCACTCTTCAGGTTAATAGACTCTAATAGACTAGGAATTTCCTGGGAAATGACAGCCTGATACTTGAAACTGATGCTGCTAAGCATATTTCCTCATTCAAACCCACAGATACTAAGAGAAGAGACCCAAGGCAAGATGCTCAATTGCAGCCTTGAGAGAAATGAGAGGCCAAGCCTCTGTGGGACTGCAGCAGCCAACTCTGTCTCAGCAGCTCTTCTATTTCAGCCAAGTTCTGCTCTGCAAAGGATCTTTTCTTCTCAGGTTGAGCTAAGTACATTCCTTGGCTGCCTCCTCGGGAGGAATTTGTTCAGAGTTTGCTGTGGCTTTTCAGACATTATTATAATATGCATCTGAATTGCCTGGTGCATGAGCCAACAATAAAACCTTTACAATCATGAAGCATAAAGAGCTTATTTCAGAGGCTTCTAAAATGCTGTGTGTGGATTAAAAACTGATGCTGCTGCTGAGAGAGATTGGAAATCTACTTATGCTTCAATGTTGTGACGCAATGTGATTTTACTGGAAGAATACAAGGACAGAAGAAAATATTAAGCATGCTGCAGAGAGGAAACAGTAAGCATTTCAGAAGTTAACTTTTGAGTGTATCCAGAATATTTTTAAGTAAAAATCGCAAACAAGATTTATCTGTGACAATGGGATACCTCCATTGTTTCCACTTACAGCCTCATCCTATAAATGGTAGGCACGGTTCTAGCTCAGTCTACGGGTATTAATTACTTGAAGTCTTTCATGATTTTCTGCTTTCTCCATTACTGTTTACACTTTCTACTCTGCTACACTTCTGGCAGGCATTCTCCTGAGCAGAGCTTCCTTCCTGCAGCTACGTCTGTGAGGTGTTTACAAGTTTACTGCTGCGTGTCTCCGGCCTCAAGGCATGCACATCTGAAGCTGCTATTCAGAAGGCAGCTGACCCGGTGTGCTCTGCATTAAATACAGTTCTCCTGTTGAGGATAGCGAACACTCATCCAACTTCAGTGCTTGAGTGGGAATCTGCCTTACCAATGGAGACATAGGGCAGCTTGCTGGCTAAAATAAACAACTATTTTCTGTCCCTGCAGAATGACCATCCCCATCTCTTTGTTTGTAGGTTCACACAAAGCCAGCCCACCAGCCCAAGGGTTTGTCACACCAGTCGTGACACTAATGGCTCATCTTGGCTGTCTGTGTACAGAACATGCTAACCATAGCAGACTGTTTACAGCATACAAGAAACAATATGCCATTTTTCCAACCTCCACCTGTTTCCCTAAACTTCATTACTGACTGTGCCTGAAAGACTCAGCTGAGTGGGACAGGGTGGGACTGCGGACATCTTACAGAAGTCACTGAGGGGGAGTTGCTGGAGCATGTGCCAGTGCCAAGAGCCTGTCCCACACAGTGATCTTATAAGCAGCCCTGAATAGGGATTATCCATGCTATTGCACACCACTTCACATGCTGTATCCCCTTAGTTTGGACAACTTTTATGACAATCTTCATCTCAAGTATATAAAGCCAGAAAAAAAGCACATCCATCTGCAGGATTACACTGAAATGTATTCACTCATGGAATGTGCCTGAGAAACTCACATGTTAGAAACAATATTAAATTAAGGAAGTGATAATACCTTTGCCTTAGATGCAAATGACAATGACAAACTGAGAGGTATTCAAAAAGAACAGCAGCAAAATTATCAGGGAAGTGGCAAGACTGACATACAAGAATTAATTCAGAAGAGCTAATAGCTTGGCAAAGCAATGACTGCAAATGACAAATTTGCAAACATTTGAAGTGCTGACATGAATTATGGGAGAATACTTCTTAAGAATGATACAAAAGATTCAAGTAGGAACAACATACTTAGCTTGAAAAGAAGAGAGACTGACTAAGTGCTTAGAAGTTTCCTGGCAGCAAAAAAGAACAAGAAAACATTTGTATGACTGAAAGCCAGATATTGAGAAAGCCTTAGCGGCCCTGTGCAAGACAGAGTATTGAATGGTCTGAAATGTTTTCCTCAGATAATGTCAAGGAGGCTGTTAACATTCTTGGCTGAGTGTATTTCAGATGCTGCACACCTATTTGCATTGTGAGCCCTCAGCCCAGACTGTCAGTAAGTAGGCTTCCCATCAAAGAGGATTCAGGTGAGTTGAAAAAAATGCAAGGGAAATAAATATCCAACAGCTTGGTTCATCAGGATCTATCTGAAGCACAGTGCAGATGCTTTGGCTCTGGAACTAGATTGGTCTTGACATATCTGGTAGGGTCAGCAATATGGCCTTAGGGCTCTCTGTCCTTCATCTTGCAGAAAGGATGTAACTGAGAACTGTAATAATGAATAGGGCTGTTAAATGATTTTTCAGGTGTGAAATAATGCTGTGGCCCTGCTCAGAAAGGAAATATTAACCAAGAAACATTAAGATCTCCTTTTCCTTGTTGGTAAGGATCCTTTCTGTCTTCTGTGGACCTGTAGCAGTGTTTCTCTCCAAAGAAGAGACTAACCCCATCCTGATGTCCAGCATTTCAGAGAGAAAACAGACATTCAGTGCAGCCTTTGAAAACACACTCCAACTGACACATCAGTCCTGCCTAGGCCAAAGCATCTGCTTTGTTCAGAGTATTGGGCTGCAGGTAATGTGCAGCCTGAGTCCTCGACAGAACAGCTGATTGACAAGCAGCTGTAGCATATCTCTGAAGTGCTGAGAAGCACAGTTCATCTCTCTGCTTTGGCAGATTATTAACAGGGATTTGAACTTCAGTCTTTCATATCCAAGATGAACACCCTAATCACCAGCCATAGCTTCTCCATCAAAGTGATGCATGCACATGTAAACAGCCCAGCAGAAGAGAGTGACAGATTCATGCCACCAAATAAGCCACCAGCTAAGACTTTTCTGCCAAAGGCTTGTCTAGATCTCTGCTCAGATTCCTGAATTTCTCTTCCATGATGGCAAACTGCTAATATGACACTGATTCTTCCTCACTGACTTGCCCCGCTTTGGAAAATTCCTGCCTGGGCAAACACAAATACCTACTTTTTGGTTAACCCAGGCACTCCAACAGTCCATGCCTGACCACCTGAGGCAGATTTCTTGTGATGTCTTCTTGGGTTTCTAATGAGAACATCCAAAATACTAATCTCTTCCAAGCTACAGTATAATTTGAAACACCCTTCACCATGCTGTTTCCATTCATAAGTACTTCAGGAATGAAGTATTACTCATCAGGATCCAATTCATAGCCACAGCCTTCAGAGCCTTTGAGGGAGAAAATTAATACCTATGACAAAAAAGTCAGTTTGCTCGTCCTGTTAACAAGGTTTCATGGCTTGGTGGACTGGAGTGCTCACTCTTTTTCCTGAATGGTGTTTTGTTTTCCATTATCCTCTGACAGTGACTCACACCTGTCAGGTGATCCAGACAAACATATTCAATCTTCATTTCATATCATAAGCCTGCCTTTTCTGGCTTTTCAGATCAGTCTGCCTTTTCTCCTAACCATATCTAGTCAGTGGTAGAGGAAGGGAGGATCATCTCCAAAATTTCCAGGCTGTGACCAGCCTGAAGGGATGGGATGCAATAGACTAACAATACAGCCCCTCTTGTGACCCATATGACCTTGAAAACTTTGATCAGCTGCATGCAGGCCATTCACATCTTTCTTTTGTCAGAGATGACCACCAAATGGAAGGAATACCCATATCTGCACTGCAATCCAATATATTAATGCTTTCACCAAGGGCAACAGCCTCCTAGATACACAAGGCAGGGACATCTACTCTCTTTATACCAAGAAAGTATAAGAAAACAGTTAAAACAATTTCTGACTTCTGCCAAGTTTCTACATAGATAACTACTTGGAGAAGATTGAAGTAACAACAAAGTAGTTGCAACTACAGCCATCAGAAAGGGATAAGAAGTCCCTTTATGATACCACAGAAGGACTGTAAGCACCACAGGCAATGGAATAAATTGTTCCATCCCATTGATACAGAGCACAGTAACATATTGTTTTCAACCTGTTGTGTAGAGACCCAAGGTATACAGGAAACAACTTCAAAGGAATCTGTAGGCCAGCAGGGTTACATTTGTTAGACAAAAGCTGACATCTTCAGTAGAAAAAAAATTTTAAATGAGAGGCACAAAAACATTAAAGGAAATAAAATTATTGTCCAAAAAAAGGGAGAGAAAACTGCTTTCGTTCAAACAGGAGGTGGAAGCATCTTTGAACATCCCCAGACAGATAGTTCCACAGCTAGGATGTCAAACAAAGACTTGAGAGGTATTCCCTGTTCTGCTATGGACATATCACAAATTTACTCAGGACCAGGTCAAAACTGAAATTTCATCAGCATGATACTACATTCACATTCAAAACTGCGATCATCCAAATCCTCCTTCAAATTCCCTTTCACCCTGAAGTGCAAACCATCATTATCAGCAATCTGAATGGAAGACCTTCCCATTCCACTACAGTGTGAGCTCCATACTCAGATAAAGAGAATCCCCAATAGAGATGAAGATCCCAGCTCTCCTTTCAAACACTGATTGTTTGCTGCTGGAAGTCCACAAAGTAGGACTCACCCTGGGGGTCCTAATGGCAGCATTAGCGCCTCATAGCCATGAGTTAAACCTACCCACAGGTGAATCTAGATCCTTACAGAAAAGCAAAAAAGAATGTGATATTCCCTAGATTCTCCCTCTGTGCAAGGGCTGTGTAAGGTCAAAATTACATTCTCATTCCCATTCACTTGCCAAAACCAGTTGTGCCTGTCCTGTGAGCCAACAGCAGATCAGATCAGAAAAGAGCAGGGTAGGGCATTTTTGCACCTAAGGAATCTATACTCCATGCTGACTTTGGTGGCACATATTGAAAATACCTCACAGTGTCCGTGAGAGAAATTGACTGTGTGCCACTAACATTCATTTGTTATTGCAAAAAAAAAAAAAAAAAAATCAATATTTGTCTTCAAGCTTCTGAGAAGAGAATCTATTCTGCAACATAGATAGGGGAAACCCTTTCACAGTGTGAGCCGAGATTTTTTCCTGGAGAGGTTCCAGGGGCCTTGCCTGGCTGGCAGGGTGCCTAACCAGCTTAGCTTAGAAAAATACTGGGAAATACAGATTCCTGCAGCTAGTGACCTGTCCTTTTACCCTACAGTGTTTGTCCTGTCTTGGATAGAACTCTTCAAATGCAGTGCCAGTTTCATACAGTGTCTCATCTCTCTGCACGTCACACAAGTAAGTGGCTATGCGTGCATTTTGCCATAAATGTATACTCTCTCTCTGCTCCTCCAGCACAGCTACTGAAGAATCACATTGCAGTGATATCTCCAGATTAGAATTTAAGGGATAAAAAAGAAAGCAAGGAACTTGAATATAGAAATGATAAAATGCTGCTGTGCCGTGGAGGTTCAAATACATCTTCCCTCAAAACCTGCTTCTGCTGGTCTGAAGAAAAAAATAAAACAGTAAAGCAAGGAACATTTCATTGAGAAGGGAACTTTCTCAAGAAGGGGTAACTGTATAATCTAGCTCAATGCCAAATTGGGTTGTTGGAATAATTATCATCTACGAGGCACAAAACTGATACAGAAACACCAATGAGGGAAGTTCAGACAGAAAATTGTGTATAACCTATGACCCAAGGGCTTCTATGCTGAGTGATGGTAGCACTGTTTAAAATGACCAAAGGTGTTAAACACAAATAACTTAGGAAATGAGTAAACATTTCTTATTATTGGCATTTACCTATTGCACGCTGACAAAGTGTTTTAAGGATGCTTTTGCTCCCCCCATATGAAGATGCAACAGAATGATTAATACGTGCAGTATGCCACTGTGGCTGGGAACAAATGAAAAAGCTGTGGGTGTGTCTTAACTCTGATGTAATGTGCTCTGCCTTGGTTTCACTGGGGGCTGCAAGAGGTTTTATTTTTTAATTTTTTTTCTAAGGATTCTCTCTGTCTTTATTTAATGAGCAACACTGGATGTGCAGCTCCAAAAGCGTTTAATAGCCATCCCTTGCTGAAAGACAGAGTTGGCTCTTAGGAGCAGTGCCTGGCAACGAATCGTCAGCATTTAGTACTATGAAGATACTGTTTTGTGTGCAAACCACTTCAGATTAAAATGCAGGTGCTTGTCCCTTCAAAGGGACAGCCTCTGTGCTTGCTTCTCCCAAGGGTCACACACACACCATTGCACAGGGAGAGGCACAAACCTAACAGTGAAGCTGCCTTGGAAAACACTACATTATCCTTTCTTCTCCTTATCCCCACCTCATAAACAGCACAGCATGTGCTGGACTAGCATTCAGGCTGCCCCAAGTATTTCCTTTCTTCTGGGCACAATAACAATTTTACACTTGTGTTAAAGCAAATCTTCTGTGCTAGTCTGCTGTATGTTGCACACATCTAGAAACAGACCTGAAATGACTCAAGAGATTCAGACAACTGCTTCCTTCATGGACTTCCATCTTACAGTATCTCCACATCTGAAATGTACCCAATAAGATTAGGAATTGAAGGGGAAGAGGGAAGATAAGGAAATACTTCAGTAAGACCAAAGAGGAGAATTTGCCTTATGTAACAAACTTCCCTGGGAATATTCCTCCCTCCCTCTCCACCTTGCCACCCCCATTAGTATTTATTTCTATAAAAATCCATTAGATACTGCAACTACATCTTGGCTCCTATTTGCTTCAGTGAAAAGAGAAAGGGTTGTATATTTGTATCATGGCGTGCAAATGGTGGTGTCTGCCAGATCCCTCAGAGAGCTGCCAAAAAATTCTCCTGCATGCAGAGTGGATATCTAATCTGAGCTGTGGCGAGGGTGGTGTAGGAGAAAGAGGTAAGTGCTGTGATGCCTCACCTAGCTCACAACATCCTCTAATATCTGCTCTCAGATTAAGCTGTCTCCCCAGACCGGCCCTTATAAGAAGCTTCTAGATGCCCAGATATCTACTGAAGAAAAACAAAGCCTTATTTGGCCTTAGGAGGTGGGCCATTGTCAGCTTTCTCAAAAGCAGATTGCAACTCATCTCTAGGAGTGAAGAAGCACACTCCAAGCTCACCCCCATTCCGACTACTACCTAAAATAAGAGCACGTGCTCTTAATAGGACACTATACACGACCCATATTCCATATTGACCCAGAAATTCTTCTCAGAGAACCAAAGACCTAAAAAAATCATCACACTCTTTCCAGAGCGATCCATAGTGCAGAACAAGGGCAAAACTCCATTCAGTTGGTCTCAGCTTCCACACAGACACGACTTGCACAGGTGATTAAGGGTGTTGTACAATAGATGTGGATTTCAGCTCCCTTGAGTGGCTTTTCTTTAAGTTCACTCATGCAAGGTAGGGAATACAAATGGTCATAAAGCCATAAATTAAGCTAATTATCCAGTGAACCAAGAGAAAAGAAAGATCTCTATTTCTGTATAGCAGAGAAGTAATCTGGACACTCTAGCAATGAAAGTCATGCAAGTGACAAATGGATAGGTCTGAGACTATTCAGTTCCCGCTTCATATATCTGCCTTCTCCTGAGTTAGATGGATGCATGCAAGAGGTAAACAGATTCATCAAACAAATAAGATCAGTAGCCCAGTCTGATATATTTCATCTTATGTTAAAGTTCCATTTGTTCTACGAAGTACGAGTTCAGTAGCATTTATGTAATTCATTTAACTGTGCTTCCCTTTACCACAATAATCTTGTTTAGCCTCTCTAACTGGAAGAGACCACAAAGGGATAAAATCCCCAGAATAGTCAGTATAAAACTGGGCATCATGACCAAAGGACTGCTTGCATGACTGGGAGTTCTCATCTCAGGAGGGGTTAGTGTCATCAGATAGAGTTCATAAACCAATTTCTGTTTACATGCTTCCTATCAGATCTAGGTGAGAAGTAGCTTGTAATCTCTTTGGAGCCAGAACTCTTTCTCTTATTCCTATTTACGAAGTGTCTTTGTGAAATATGGTGGAACCCCAGTTCATGGCTGAGGCTCACAGTTGGTATCACAAATGAATCATTAACAGCAGGATAAGGCAAACACCAGCATACTGTAAGCAGGAGAGTATTACCTCCTACCACAGGAGAACATTGAGAAAACTTCACAAGCAAACAGGACGTATTTGCTCATGCATCACATGTGCAAACATAAATACAGGCTGTATGTGTACAACAAAGCCTTAGAGAGCACCAGTGTTTTAACCCTCTGCTTTCCATCAGGTGGCCAGCTAGCAATAAGCAGACATGCCCAAGACTGTGTGCAAAGCCAGACGTGGACAGGCTGACAATCAGTCTCCTTTCACATATGCTAGTTTAGTAGTCAAGCCTAGAAACAAGCCCAATATTGCACCAAAGGTGCAGCACTGCCGATTGGTCCTTGGCAAAACTCCTTATAGGAACAATTTTCTCTTAATCATCCTCTTCCAGAACATGGTGACTTACACAAGCGTGCTGCTGAATCCCTAGGAATGCCTTTGCTTTCTGTGGCAATAATTAGCCTGCTCAGAAGACAGCCTTCTTCAGCAAGTAAACTACAGAAGATGCAACTTTTTTAACTCTCAGCTTACTTTATCCTCCAAAGGGCATTTGTACGTGGTGAACAACAGGAGTAAACACACAGCTTGGTTTGCTACCCAACAGCAGAAATGTCCAGGTAACCAAGTACGAAAACAGTGCTGGATAGAGAAAAACTAGCCACCAATGCATCTTTTTTCCTCTCTGTTTGTAAGAAAGGACCACCTATGATGACATGAGCTTCATTTCTATTTTGTGTAATTGTGTAGCCATGGTTTCTACCTCACTCGAACACTAATACCATGGGGTTTGTGCACCCATGTTTGCGAATACCTTCTTTGCTTTCCCTTCCAACTCAGTCCTAGCAAGGCACATGCTCCTTCTCATCTGTTTGATCAGATGGCACTACACAACGGATGTGAGCAAGACCAGCCTGGTGCTGAATCGCTGTGCTGGTGCCAGTCCTAAATAAAAACAGTCGTGAGAGAAAGAATGCCAACCAGCTTCAGCAGAGAGATGGGATGGAGAATAACATGATTCACATCACAAGTGAGCCTTTGGAAGATTGTTGAAGTAAACAGGAATCAGTCTTGAGTTTTAAAGCCTTAGGAATAGCCAAGATTTTGGAAGCATTCAGATGCTCTGTTTCTTTGGCATGTGGAACTGCTTGGCATTGTGGCACTCAAATCTCAGTTCAAGTGCAGTCACAATAAAGATTTAGACATCATGAATGCACAAATTAGGGGTGGGAGAACCCCAGAGTGTCTAGCAGAAAGCACTGCAGACAGAGAGCACTCTTACTGATCATTCCTCACTCAAATTGTCTCAGGACCCTGTGCTTTCAAAAGAAGATGAAAACATTTTCACTTTTAGCTTTTAGATAGACCTAAAAAAATAGAAGAATAGCCTCTCCAGTAACATTTATTTCTTCAATCCTTCCTCCAACATGTCAGAATAGAAGACTTCAGGGCCAAGTGATAGCAAGGCTGTAAAAGGAGAACTCAAACGTGACACCCACTGTTGCAGAAAAAATAAATTCAATCTTTCCATCAGAGTTTTCTTGTTTCCAACAAAGTAAAAGTGGTGAGATTCCCATGCTGGAACCTCCCACTTTTATTTTTGTAGAAGGAGTAGGAAGAGTGAGGAAATCAGAAGAGGACTTAGCTTTTCACCACTAGGTAGTACACCTGCAAACTCCCAGCAAGGGCTGTTAATACAGAAGGTTACATTTGCTCGGGAAAACTGAATGGAAGAAAGAGCCAGAGAGGACTAGTAAAGAAGCAGAGGTCAAGCTTGGACAAGCCCCAGAGCTAAATTTGTATGAATGTGTTAGAAAGGAATGTCACATATGCTTGTGCTGCTCCATCTCCCAGTTGTGGCCACAAGCAGGCACTGAGGGAAGAATAATGAAACTGGATTAGATGGATCCTTGGTCTGAACCAGTGTGGCCATTCTTATGTTTGTGGGTTCTCTTCTGTGAATAAGAATGAAAACATGGAAAGGAAACCTTGGAAATATAAAGAAGGGACGTGTTTCAAAGATGAGCTTTCACCTGTCTGAAAGACTGGGCAAGCCTTATAAACCCCTGGAAGAGAATCTGCCTCACACTTCGATAGTCAGGATACAATTTAAGCAAAGGTTTTGAGATTACACTGTAATTGCCCAATTAGCTCTTGCGTGCAAAAGGGATTCTCTTCTATTTATCCATATCCAGCAGGGCAGAAATCCAAAGCTTTCTGCCCACTGTGGATTTGCTCTTCCAATTCATTAGGATTAATTTCTTCACCACCCACACAATTCGCTGAATCTCTTCCTCCCCTCCTGCCCCATTGCCACCTGTCAAAGTTATAAAGATGATTGGTGCTCCTTAAAAGCAGCACGGAACATCTTTATCCATCNTTCTTTGCTAGTCTAGTTCTTTCCAAAAGCCTGCAGCCTGTCAAGCTGTCCCCAGAGCACATATGTACATGCAGTGTTTAACCACATCACCTCCTGTAACCCCAGTGTGTAATGTGTTCTTATCCCCCCAAAATCCTAGGTAGCATTTTGTCAAGTACCAAGTAAAACAAGAATATTTTCAAATCTATTGGCCATCAAATTAAATGATAACCTGTGTAAATGGGTCAGCATAAAAACTTCAGGCTTGTCTAGAGCAATTGTTTTTATTTCTAAAGCAGAGGATAAATTTTGTTGGATTAACATGTACATAATCCTGTTGTCAAGTCACTGGGCAGAACGTGGACTGACTGTTTCTCCTTTACCTCCTCCTATCTCAGTCCAAAGCTTATACAGAGTCATGGAAAAAAAGGGGGCCATTAATTGCTCGTGCTGTGGGTCATTTACCCCTGTTTACTAAGTAATACCTTTTCAGAAAGCCTCTTGAACTGCACTACCAGAGATGCTCTGTAAATTCATAGGTTTGGGAAGAACTGTCTCTGATCCTGTTGGCGTCACAGTACGACATAATCCTATGAGTTTTCTTTCAGACTGGAAATCATGGCAATAACAGAGGACCTGCACTTCCATTTTGAAAAGACTGAGTGCTGGAAGAGTGCTTCTGACCCACAGTTCCCTTCAGTGCTGGAAGCTATCTGAACTCCATCAAAGGAGAGCACCGGTAAACTGGGAAGCCTCAATAAAACACTTTGCTTTGAAACATCTATCACAGTCCTTAAAAAGAAATCAGAGCATTTTCAGCAGCCACAGCTGGAGAAGAGTAAGACAGTCTCACAATCCTAACTCCACATCAAAACCCAAGAGAGTGCACAAGTTACCTAATCATAGTCACAGAACATCTCAAATTGGAAGAGACCCATAAGGGTCGTTAAGTCCAACTCCCTGCTTCCCCCAGGACTATCTCAAACTAAACTATAATGACTGAAAATGTTGTCCAGACACTGCTTGAACCACGTGAGGCTGGTGCTGTGACCACTTCCCTGAGGAGCCTGTTCCAGTGACCAATCATTCTCTCAGTGAAAAACTTTTTCTTAATGTCCAGTTTGAATTTTCTCTAACATAGCTTCCATTCCTCATATCCTATCATCAGACAAGTCAGCCTCTCTGCAAGCCAGTGTCTCAGCTGCAGATTGGGAATAACAGCCTTTTCCTTCTCCAGGGAAATAACGGGAAGTACACTAGAGAAGACTAAGATAGGATCACGCCCTGGAGTGGAAAAGGCTAAGCAGATCCCTTGGGTATCCTGTTCCAGCACCTGCAACAGCAACACAGCATAGAGATAAATTTGCTTTATATTGTCAAGTACCATCAGCAGGGTCCAGAGCACAGAACTGCTTGGGAGAGCTAATGTATCCTGTCACGAAGCACAGCTCACAGCCCCCTTGTGCTGAGTTGTTTTCGTACTCACTACTTCTGTGTCTTCCATGCCTTGAACAATTATCCACCATGCTGCAACTTGTGTGTTTGCAATTCACACACCGTCATCTTGAGTTGCTTGGGCTTTCCCGACAGAACTAAATGAATAGCAAATTGAGATCTATCTTCCCCTTACTTTACGCTCCCCTTGCTTTTGTACATGCTGAAGTCAAAAGCTTCCTCTGACTCAGATTTCAGCTGTCACAGATTTCAGCAATTTTCTCCTCGGGAGTCTGGATGCTAATGACAGAAATAGCAGCTGTCTCTAAATACTTCATCTGCTGTCTGTGGTCAAAGGGCAGTAAAGGCCAGGAGCAGGTGTGGTGGGTGACTACTTCAGAAAATCCTCACCCTCACCAGGCAGGCTCTGGTGAGAAGGGAGTGGGACCACCACCTTCTGATTGACAGGAAGACCAGGGATAGCTGCCAGGGCAAGCAGGAGGCATGGGGCAAGAGGGCATGTGCTCACCCGGACACAGGTCAGGCAGCCAGCAGGATACAGGGCTGCTGCCCCTCAACCCACCACCCAGAAACCCTGCTGCTGCCTCCCATTCCTGTGGGAAACCTGTCCACTCAGGCAGCTACATCCCAGGTGCCAAAAAGCAGTCAGAGTTTTAAATACCCAAGTATCTCATAAACAGGGCATCTTACAGGTGAGATGACTCAAGGCAAAGAGATTGAAGTGACTTGCTAGAAATGCGATTGAGATGGGAACTAGGACTAAAGTTTGGGTATTTCTCTTTCTAAACATCCAGTGCTTTACTCAAAATGAAAGTTTGGTTGTCCTCAGCCAGAGTCCAAGGACACACTTCGTTGGCAGCATGACACAGTCTGTTTAGAGCTTTTTGATCCCCACATGTTCAAAGCACTTGTACTTTCCACAAAACATTATGGTGTCATTGAACACGATGTTATGTTTGAACTGAAAGGAGGAAAAAACAACTCCATCTATTATTACATGTAAATAAGAGTTGGTCTTCTACATAGTATCTTAGTAAAGAATGAAGGAAGAGTGAGTTTGACCCTTGCTGTGCTAATTATTGATAATCTACCATCAATTTACTCAGATAAAAAAGCAACCCATCAGATCCACTATAATTTCTTTCATTCTGCATGAAGACATCTTGGGATAGAAGAAAGCACAGAGGGGAACACAGAGGTACCTAATCATGTCCTAGGGATCCTAAAGAGCACAATTTAGTCATGTGTATCATCCTGTCTTAATGGGTTTACTTACCTGCAACACCCAAGGCTTCCCACAGTAGTATTTTAAATGGTAGCAGGAAAGTGTAATACTACTTAAACCAGAAATAAAGTGCTGGTGCCATTCCATTTCCACTAGAATTGTCCCAGCTAGGAGGAGTTGGGCATCAGGTTCTCATGTCTCACATTTCCAATAGTAAGAAGTGCCTTGAGACAAGTTCAGTGATTTTTTTCTTCTTTCATGCCTACTCTTTGGTCTGTCTCTTCTCAGTCTCTCTTTTAGAATAGCACACAAGCTGAGTCAGAGCACAGGTAAGTCCTAGAGCTCCATACAACCTCATGTGTCACTCTGTTTCTAGAGCAATGGCAAGCAGCAGCACACCACAGAGAGGCACAACAGTCACCCCACAGTCACAGAAAATTAGTTGTGCCACCCAGGATTTAATAGCTCAGCAGGTATCTTTTAGGGAGCTAAATATTGAGGTATTTTCCTAGTGGATAGGTGTTCATAATGGGCAATATACCTATAACTGCAGAATCATTACAGTTCTCATCACATGCAGTGGTACAGCACCAGTTCTGTTGCCAGATCCATGAAAGAAGCTTAACTTTCTCTTATGTTTTCCCAATTTGTACATTTATTGCCCCTGATAGTACCAGGTCATCTGGTGTGGGCTCAGATAAGATAACTATCACTTCTGGGTGCTTAAGTTCTTTGACAGAACAACAGCTTTACAATAAGGAGCGGTAGAACACTAAAACCTTTCTGACTCGATGGATAAAACTGTTCTCCATGCTTCATGGGCAGTTCAGATGCTTGACACGAGGGATATTGTGATGATTAATAATTAACTGACTGGAGAGACTGAGAGCTCAAGGACAGATGCTTCCCATCTGCAATCTCCTGGAGCTGAAGCTGCACTTTCCAGGAGGGAAGGAGGGAGGGGAGCTGGTAGGGTGAGAAGGTGACAAGGCTGGTGTGCCCCTGGAAGTCAGCAGCCTTTTCAAGACACTTTGCTTTTATCTCCCAACACAGAAGAAGGTATTATCCTGCACTTCTCCAGGTGGCTTTCACTATCCCAGGCACTGGGGGACCAGAGCAGCAATGATCCCTGCCAATTCCTGGTGTCAGCTCACCTAAATGAGATGCATCATTAGAAGCTGCATTCGTGTATTTAATAGGCTTGAACATCAGCTTTAATGAGGCACCTCTGAGATCTCAGGAGAGGTAACAGACAGTTAGAAATATGCTTCAAAGTCCTGTGGGTATGAGAAGTAAAATCCAAGTTCAGAGGTACCAAGTACACGATTTTTAAGTACCTAACGTGTTAGAGACTATTAAATTGTTCTTTACACTAGCTTTAAAATTTCATCTGCATAAATTTCTTTGATCCATGAACAGCTTTAACTGCATTAAAATTAGTCAGAACAGCAGCTGCAATAGGCACCGAACTGCATATCTCAGAGTAATTACACATTACAAAGGGAATCCTTGAAGCATTTCAATAACATGCCATATTACAAACAGCACTTGAAAAGCCACAGATGGACGTGTGAGCCTCCTAACTTTACTGCAGAGATGGATTTGGGTGGTAGGATGTCACTTTTACTCCAGCTTGCTTCCTGCTTCCTTGCCTTTCTCTCAGGAATAGAGCGCATTTCAAAGAGTGTTGAAAAAGTTTTAGTTGATCCTGTGCAGTTGAAAATTGTGAAAAAGAGATGTGTAAGGAGTCTCTTCCTCCCCATCCCCGCTTTCTTTTACCTCCCAATTCAGCTCTCTGGTGATATGCTCCTTCCTATTAGCTCTGCCTGAATACAAGGGACAGAAGAGTACACGCTCAGCAGTCAGGGGGACGTATAACCAATCCAATTAACACAGTACTGAGACGAACTCCTGTCTGTCCTTCCTTGTCCCCCAGGCCTGTTTGCCAAGGCCTCTGGCTACCATGATGCAGAGCACCTCCTGCCAGCAGCACTCTGCCTGAGGGAGGAGACAGAATTCGACCCAGACAATAAAAACCACTGAAATTTTTGTGGATCCACGTGGTTTGCATTTTTTCATCCTTCCACAGGCTTTTGCTCAGCAGAAGTCACAGCTCTTGCTTATATTATGAGAAACCACTTCCCTGAGAAAGGATTTATGGTACTTCCTTTCTTCTGGTCCCAAGAACACCCAAGCTTGAACCGGACCCATTTAATTTGCCCCTGTTTCTTCTTGGCTTACACTGGAATTCATCTGTTCTGTTTCAATTCAGTACAACCTATTCCTCAATGCCCTGCCCCCAGCATTCTCACAGTAGCCAGCACACAAGGCACCGTGCTCCAGCAGCAGAAAATAGGTCTATTCCACATCCCAAAGAACTGCCAAAGAGAAGATAGCCAGCTGCCTTGGATAACGAGCAACCAAAAAAACTAGAGTGAATAAAAGTACAGCAAATGGCACTGCAATCAAGAACAATGAATGTTAGAACTGGAGACAGATGGTGGGTGGATTTCAGCTTAGGCCATGCATTTTTAGCTCTGGCCTCCACACATTTGGAAACCTTCAGCACTGCCTTCCTCTATTTCTACAATGCCTCCATCACAGGGTTACTCTAAAGGTATAGTAGCCCTTGTATTCTTAGTGCTGGGACAGACTCAGAAAAAAAGCTCCACGAGTAACTGACTCTGCAGGCCAGGTAGACAGGTAAGGAAGAAAGGGCAGAAGAGATCCTCTCAGCACAACAAAGCCTGACATCTGTCTAAAAGTGCCCTGATTGAAAACAAACCAGTAGGAAGAGGGAAGAGCAAGGTTAACCTCTTATTTCCCAGGAGGAACAAGTGCTTTCTGCTTGTACCTAATAAACAGGAGCCCAGAGGGAGGCTAGTTTGTTCTCAGGAGGGAACAAATCAACTTTCTAACCACCTCAGCCTGCCAGAGGGAATTTGACTCTCCACCTACCTCAGAGAGAAGCAGCCTGGTTGCCCTATCATAGTGTATCTGGAGTCCAGCTTTCTCATTCCTTCGTGGTGAAGCAGTTTTAGAATTGTATAAAGTAGAGAATAGATTCCTTTCACATAAAATACATGCTCAGTGGGCCATAGAACAAGTGTGAGTAGCACTATAGCTTGGCTCCAGCCTGGACAACCTCCTGGAACAGCCAGGATTCACTGGAAATATTCACTCTTCCGCTAAGTGAGAATTTCAAACAATATAGAAATATTTTCACACAAGAGATCAACCAAATCCAGAGTTTCCTGCTGTCTGCTTCTCTGGCAGACCTGTGTGAAGGGGCAGTTGTGTTTGAGTCTCCCAGGGATTTTAACCTGGTCTCTGTCACCCCAGGTGCATCAGCACACTAAACGGTAGAAGCCAAATGCAGAACCAGTCCTGTTACTCCCCCAGCACATAAGCAGCACTCTTGACAGAACCTCTGGGTATGTCATGCCATCTCAAATGCCCTAAAATAGTCAAGACACCTCTACAAAGTTGATAGCTATGAAAGGGGATCAATGAGGGAAAATACCTCAGCCTTTCCTCAGAGAAATCCAGAGGTCAGGCAAATATTCTAAAATGCCCTTTTATATCTATGCTTAGCTAGTAGAGCCTTTTGTTTTCTAGATAAGTGATTTGCTAAGAAAACACCTGAGCCCTGCCTGAAAATACCCACAACCTAGGCCTCTTCTTATGCAACTGGAGCAGATAGCTGAGGCTCCTGCTGCAGATGCTGCCCAAGAGTAGAGGTTAATGACAGAGGTAATGACTTATCCGATTAATCCCATGGTTAACCTCTTTCTCCTCTCTTTCTGCCAGTTCTCACGTTCACGAGGCTAGTCCAGAGCTGGGGGAGATGACAAATATAGGGCAATTATAAAATCATCAGCTCCAAGTAATCCCAAACAGAGCAAGACACACAGATGAGCCAAGAACAGATTTCTAGAAGAACATTGTGTTCCTAGGGAAAGCTAACCTATGGCAAAGCCTATAGTTCACTCTGGAAGGCTGCACTGGGCTCCTCATACACTCTAAACCCTTAGACAGCAATCAACATCTAGGAAGCCTGTTTTCTTGCATCAGGATCCAGTGTAAGTCACTCACTAGCAGATACTGAAGAGAACAGCAAAGGGGTTGATTGTTCCTTGTGGGTTTAAGTATGACCACACGGAAAGCAGAGTAACAGATCCATGGCTGAAGGTTCAGCAAACCATGTAATCAACAGAGCATACACTGTGCCAGGTCCTCCCTTTCCCAGAGATGTGCATCTATCAGGAGTCACATGGCATTTGACTCGTGTTAACACACACAATGAAGGCACTAAACGGGTTGAAATGGTTTCAGCATTTCTAGCATCAGACACTTGCTTCTGCAGATCAGCATTCCTACCTAGAGATCATTTATTTCTCCCAGCTTTTCTTCTTCCCTTATCATTGCTTTTCCAGACACCTTAAGATCAATTGTTTAAAAATTAAGTTACCAATTAAAACAATTTTCCAGTCTTAGGATGCAGCCTCATATTTTGCTCTGAGATGATAAATCTCACAGATTCACATGCTGATAGATAAAGCTCTGAAGTGAGGAGATACCTACGTTCTCTGCTCTGGATCTTTCACCCTCAAAAATATCCAGTGTTTACCAAGAATGGCAGCGAATATTTTTTTTTTCCCTAAAAGTTTGAGTCCGCTTGTTAGGGAAAGAATCATTAGACTTGTGAATTTTGGTTTTTTTCTTCCCCAGCAGAAATATAGATTTTTTTTGTATTGATTGGTCTCTGCCTCCCTCCCCAGCTTCAGCTACGTCATCTTGGCATAATGACAGGAACAAGAGGACTGAAACAAACATAGAATTAGAATAAGGGCAACTCAGGTCACTAAACATAGCTTTCAGCCCTAAGACACCCATTTAAATTCAGTTCATTGCAGTAATGCACAACTATATACCTGCCGATCACTGCACTAAGAAATGGATCTGACAGCTGTTCCAACTTAGTAGCTCACTAATGCTCAGCTCTCCCCTACAGAAGCTCCCACTGCATGTGTAACTTAGTCCCTGTGGGCTGCCTGAGTAGGAAGCTGAATGACCAGCTGAGCCATGACACCAGAGCAGCTCAACCTATACACTAGGGATGAGGTACAAAAGCCAGAAGGGTCTGCTTTGCTACTGCTAGCATAAATTTGTTAGGAGAATGACAGTCTCGAGTACTGTCAACACATCAGCTTTCATCAACAGTAAGAAGGGTTTGTTTGGTTTGGGGGGTTATTTGTTTGTTTTAAGGAATAGCCAAGTAAAATTAGGAACCTTGACAGCCTAGTGATCCAGAAGCTAAATCTTGCTGACAGAAGTGTCATGTTCTAAAAGGAGTCTGCCTTTCTGTAAGGGGAAAGCCCAAAAAGCACCAGAAAAAAACCACTGGAAACCAACTTCCATATGGTTTCAAGAGGAAACAATCATTTCTCTCAGAGCTGCTCAGAGCCAGGCCAGGGGATTGTGACTTTGCCTGTAGATGGGGTTAAAGAACAACTTTCAGTAGCAGCAAAAGTAACTCTGGATCTTCCATATCTCTGGGTTAGAGCTGACCTTATACTGAGCCCCTGGGCTTACACCTGAAATCCTGCACAGGAGACTCCTGACTACGCAAGAGTTCAGGCTGCCTTGAAATGAGTGCTTTAGAGACACCAAGTCAGACTGTCACCTGCAGGAACCAACTCAAGCGCGTGGGTGTGGGAACTGTGGGATAGTGACAGCATCTGTGAGGCTTTGCTCCAGAAGCAGAGTTCACACATTTTTTCACACTGTGTTAGCTTTCCTAGGTTCTCCTCATTCATGAGGGTTTCTTACACTTGCTGATGTAAAGGAGAGCATGTTGTGGAGCAGTTTCCCTAAGGCATGAAGGACTAGCAGAAGTGGCAACTCCCATGTTGCCCTGAGTGAGTCAGTTCAAGTCAGTCCACTGGGCAACAGAGCTCTGGTTCAGTGAGCTTGGTGATGGGATAAATGCTGTGGCTGGAGAGAGCAGTGCCCTGTGTGCAGTCAAGAGACAGCTCTTGAAACATCTCATGCATAAGCATACAGTAGCCAGTGACAGGGCTGCAGTGCTGGAGATGATCTGCAGTAACATGGACAGGTAGCCGGATTGTCACCCAGACAACATCCAAACAGACTGTTCCCCTGATGGATAACACATCTCCAGGCTGTTGCTAAGACAACAAAAATCCACTTATTATGCATAAATGGGCACACTTCATTGCTGGACTTATTAACTTGGGCCATGCCACTTACACTTTATCTTCTTAATTGATTTAAATCAGATGACATGTTTGGATTCCTTCTTCTTGAAGGAATGGACTCAGCTGCAGCTCAGTGTATTCGTTGTTTTAATCCTTTCTTCCTCCAATTGATTTCCTCTCTCCAAAGACATAAGAGAGGAGGGATGCCTAGATGCATTTCATCATCTTCTCACAGGCTTGAAGCAGGTGCTGACTACAACACAGTGCTCAGCATCACCAAACTGCTTTCCTTGTCCTGCTCCTGCATTCAAGCAGGGCAAGGGAGCAATCCCACTCTATGACTACTCTGCCTGAGGTCAGCCTGTTGTCACTCAAATGAAACTGATGCAGTCTAGGAGGAAAAGAGAAGCAGAAACAAAGCCTAGTTTTCCTCACCTGCACACACTGCCCAGCTGCTCAGCCTGATTTATTTGAAACCTCTAATGTACTGCCATCAAATTTGCCATAACAGCTTTTTTAAAAAAATTATTGACTTTTTTTTTGATGTCAAGACCATTTGCACTGGGAATTGTTGCATCCAAGAAAACTGAAGCAGTCTGGACAGACCTCTCCTATCTCGGGCTCAGGGCTCTGCTGTCATCCAGTGAGAGCAGATTTTCCTGCCCTCCTCTCTCATTCTCAGCAGTGGTCCATTTAGTCTCTCTGACCTTTAACCAAGAGTTTTCCCAGAGAGTTTCTGGGCCCATAATAGAAAGTATCATAGCATGACACAAGAGTGATTATGAACCCTGAACCTATTATGCAGCATATGCACAGTTTAATAATCTAAACTCAGTCCTACCAAACAAACAAAGAAACAAACCCAACCAAACCAAACAAAAAACCAGCACAGGAGACCAACTCAAAGCTCTAGGAAGATGCATAAAACAAGCACCTGAGGGCTACCTGATCCCTCGCACTACCACCTTTGAGCAGTGCTATGACTGACTCCTCCCACAAACAAAGAGCGTTTAGCACTCCTGTGGGACGTGCTATAGCACTGTGGGGAACCCATTTCCAGACACCAGGCCCCTGTTAGCTCACCATTCTGTTTTGCTATCCAGCACCCTCTGCTTGATACGGTTTGAAGACAGAAGAATGAATAAGAATCTGGATAAATGAAGAGTCAGTGATAAAGTAAAATTCCAAGCACAAAATCTTCCCCTTTTCCTTCAGGGATTTTAGGACTTACCTTTGAGCTTACCTCCACAACAAGACTGTGAAGAAGCCTAAAACACCCCAGATTTTCCCTAGCCAGTTCTTATTCATGGAAGAGGGAATTCTTACGAGTTTTGTGACTGGTCACAGAACAAATAAGAATATGGTACACCTACCTCGCCCTTTCAAGAACATGGCAAACTTCTGAGTGAACAGTGTTTTGGAGAACTGAAATTATTCAGATTTGGCTAATAATTTCGGACAGAAATGACTGGCAAATATTTGAAGGAAAATCAAAGGATTTCATTTAATATATATATTAGGAGTTGCCAAGGAGTTGCCAGAATTTAATTAAAATCTCCCAAAGGCAATATTTTGCTTTTTACTCTCTGTTTGCTAAATACATTCAGTTTGGCCAACATATGAAGGAGAGAAAAAAAAAAGAAATCCTAGTGACTATCCATCACTTAATCTTTCAAGACCACATGTTCTACTATTGACTTAGAGCAACTGTTCAGCTCATCACTGCAAGAAATTTCACAGCTATCAACTTACTTGACAAAAAATTCCCCTTCCTCTCCATGTGGCTTCCTGAAATACCAAATAGAGCCAGGTGATGCTTTGCTTCTCCACGCACAGCAGCTCACAAACAACTAACAAGTAGTGCAGAGATGGGGCCACCATCTGCACTAGGATTTTTAACTCTTCTGACTAAGCGAGCTAAGAGCATCTGAGACTTTTACCTACAGTAAACACAAACATGTTCACATTTTTCTAAGTAACTATACTTATTCTTTCCTCCAGAGAGATAATGACATGCTCCATGATCTAGTCAGTGCTTTAAAACAATCACTTCACAGAATGAGGTGCTTTGCTTGCAATCCTGTTGCTGCTTGTATAATAGACTCAAAGGCTCCTTATATACTGAAGACAGAGGCACAAAGCATCTCTCTTCCTTCAGTCCATCTACAGTGACCTGAATATTATTTCCCTCTCATTCACTCCAGAGGGTGTGACAAGTAATGTCAGTGGAATCAGTGGAATAACTGTGGGACAAGACTGAGTAAGAGAGCCCCCCTCTCATTCAAACAGACCCTACATCACTGCTCCCTGGCTCCCTGCTGACCAGGGCTCTCATTCTCCTCTGCAGCACGTCAGGGGCTCATCTTCCCCAGCAGAAGGAGTAAGCAAAAATGCCAGTACATCAAAACAATAGTTTTGTATGTTATCAGCTGCAAAGACAGTGGAAATTCAGGACAACAATAATAAAACCAAAAGAGGGAAAACAGTAATATGAATATCTTTGCCTTTGATATGATAGCATGAATGTGCTATGCAATAACCTGAAAATATAATGAGAGCCCCCAAACTTGAATCTCTGCCAAGCAAACTATTTTTAGTGGAATATGTTTAGCTTGTTAAAGATTTAAACCCAGGAAATAATTGCAGTTACTCTTCTGCCTGATTTAAGTAAGCAACATTCATTACTGTACAGTGACTAAGTAAACTATTCCAAAGTAAGCCACAAAGACTTAAAGTGATTAGGGAACAGGATAGCATCCCAACTAAAAAAGTCAACCCTGTGATCTAAGTAAGATCTGTTCCATGACAAACAGCTTATTGAGGCAGACTGGAGGGAAGAGATCTGCAAGTTATGAAAGATAATTTGATTTGTCCCTCTGAAGGTGAAGTGGTAACTGACTGATCTGAGCAAACTCTGTCACAGACTTTATAGACCTAGTTATTTCTTGCAGGCCTCTAACCAGCAGCTGATTTAGATTAAGTCCATGCAAGAGCTGGATTCAGCCTGGGAAAGAGATTCATCCATGATCAAACCCCTGATCCATGTGGTTATTCTGTGTCCACACTTACACATTAAATCAGAGTTCAGCATCCTGCATACCTACCCTTTAAAATATCCAAACTGAGCAGCAAAGTCCACCTGCCCTGTCTGTTTTGCAAGTGTCCAAGAGTGTACAAACTCGTACAAGCTCTTTGGCAAGAGATGGAACAGGATATAACCACCCTGTGTGCTGGGGTGATGGAAGGTTGCTTTTGATGACAATATTCAGAACACTTGGAATACCCAGTGATTTCTGCTCCATTATTTTATGCTGAAGAAAACAAGCCTACAAATAGATCTACCTGCTTCGGTAATTTGTGCGAAACACTTCATTAAATAGCAGCACTTTTCTTTTCCTAAAGAAGCCTGCTACTTATCCAATGGGTAAAAGGATAAATGGCTATAACCTTTGAATACACAAGACTATACATAGTGGGTATTTCATAGCTGCACAAAGCCCATAATTGAACTTCTGCCCTAGGGATAAGTTTTCCTGCAGTGTAAGTGCTTCCAGTTGCCATACGGGGGTCATGTTCTTTGTCAGGAAAGCAGAGCTTTACATCCAGTTAATTGTTGTTCCCAGCTGTCTTTTCTTTGTTGTTGTTGGGTTTTTTCCCATTGAGGCTAGTTTTCCAACAGTCATTCAAGCAAATGTGCTCATTTCCCAGTTCCCCCGCAACTCCCCACCACAGTGCAACAAAGTGCAGATTTTGCATGGCTACATTCCAGGCTTCGTGGTGTTAAAATCATAGCAGCAATGGAAAAGCATGTGGCCTCAATAGTCATAATGTAGGACTTGAGCTACAGGTGACTCAGTGGTAGTCAAACAGATGCTATATGAAAATAGAATGGTTTCTGTGTACAGACTGGTAAACCCATGGAGTTGGTACTTACACATGAAGATTTTCATGGTTTGCTAAGCAGCAAAAACTACTCAGTCTGAAGTAAACAGATGACCTCAATTCAGTTCACTGTGTCCATCTCAGAACACAGTGACCATGAACAGCAAGCTCTTTCTGCCTTAATTACTTAAGGCTTCATTTTTGGTGTCAATGAATCAATCAAACATAAAAAGCTAAAGACCATGTCCATCCAGTATTTGGATCTCTTCAACCCAGTGGTGAAATATTCACTGATTTGGGATGGATCAACAGTGGCTGAGAGAGGAAAGCTTAGGCCATAGTCTGCTGCAGAACAAGGAAGTCGGTGGATATTATAAAAGGACAATACAACTCCTTTATTTTCCTCAAAGGATTAATGATAAACTCTTGTGCATGCATTTGCGATGTGAGTCCCTTGTTATCACCCACTAGTCACCACCTATTTAGGTTACCAGACCTGTTGGCTGAAGAACATCTTGGGAGAGTTCACAGTTCAGGCTGCCAAGCAACTGACCATTAAAAACTCAAGACCAAAGTCTTGGGAAGGATTTTACACCAACTTGCTCGGTTTTACCAATAACAGCTCTGGAAGAAGCAGCTTCAGTTCCCTGTACTTGTGCTTTTTGGACTGCTCACCAGTGCAGATACAGTCCTATCTAAATAATCCTTACCACTCACTCTTCCCTCAGAAAACAACCCACCTGTTTTAGTTCACAAAAGGTCTCTTGATCCTTGTGATAAAAAGACGTTTGACTTTTACAGCAACCCACTCCTAATCTCTTCGGTGTCTATTCTCTGGATTTCCCCAGCAGGGAAACCCACACTATTCTGTGGGCTTCCTGGTAAAAGTCGTCACTGCCTGATGATAAAAAGCAAACGTATGCTGTTATCTTAAAGGTCTGGAGCTGGATATTTAGAGCTCAGTCAGCACCTGGGCCTTAGAAGGTTATATTTTCCCCAGAAAGAAATTGGTGGAATATCTGAAAACTACTTTTTTAAAATCATTAGTTGGTAATCGAAAAACAAAGGTGAAATATATAATCATCCAAACACTCCTCATCTGAACATGCCTCTCCTAAGCTTCTGTCAGACCAGCAAGCAAAGAGGTTGTGCCAAGTCTTCTTCTCTTTGGGGGTTTGTGCCAAGGTTTGGACCTTCTGATTTGCTAGCACAGAAAACACCCACTCACATTCCCCCTTGCAAGAAGAGGTCAAGGAAAACCACTTGCTACCCTGTGAACTTTCAGGAAACATTGCTGAGCAGCATGTGCCCATGCCCCTTTCTGTGCTGAAACTTCACCAGATAATTTCTTACTCTTTTTGTTGCAATTAACCTTCAGAGAAAATTATTAACCACAATCTTACGCATACGAGGAATTGATCCAGATTATTAGCCTAGAAGCGATGCCCTTACTGCAACTCTACAGCTGTTTCTCCTCCTTAAATGAAATCCCTACCCCCCCACCCCACAGCCTGGTAATGCTTGCTCACTCAAAATTAAAGGACAATTATCTCTAACAAAGACAGAGGTGATCACATTTCCTTCCTTAACTGGGGCACTGGAAATTAAAAAGTTCTCTCCTCACCCAGTGCTGCTCCTGAAAGATTCTGCAGAAAATCTGGCCCAATACCTGTAATCTGGCCCAATATACTAAACAACAACAACAAAAAAAAAGCAGGGTGAGCATCATCTTTGACATGATAGGATGATACGCTAGGATGAGGAGTTTGGGACAGGGAAGAGAGGGAGGGGGAGGGAATCAGCCTCTCTGGGGATCTGTGCTTGGCTCCTCTTTGTACAGTGCCTGCTCTCCAAGCACGAACTCCCACCCAGCCCCACTGCCCCCAATCAATAGTGCTTCATACTCACCATGTCATAAACATTCAGAATCACTGGTTCATTTGCCATTGTTGATTGCAGTAGAGGCTGGATTAAAACCTTTCAGTCCCTGCCAGATGTGTGTTGATGCCCCCAGGGTATGCTTTTACCCTGAGCCAGATAGAAGAAAATGCCTCATCCTACAGTCGCTGAAGGAAGGAGCATGGAGGCAGGAGGAAAGGAGGGAATTCTCACGGTTGGGTGTGTGTGTGTAAAGTTGGTTGCAGGGAGGCAGGAAGGCCTAGGTTGGGTTTGCTGGTTGTATAGGGTTTATTTCAGCCTTCCATGCCGTGACAGATCCAAGGCTTCTTTCTAACTCTGTAGTGCACCTTGGGGTCCGTAGACTCATACACCACCGTAACCAGGCTCTAAAAATCCCGATCCACAGAAGACAGACCCTGAGCCCAAATACAAGCCCTCTTCTGGCACCGCGAGCAAGGTGGGTGGCAGTGCATGCGGGGGGATCTCTCGGCAGCGCGGAGTGCCGCTACCGCAGCGGGCTGCCAGCAGTACGCAGGAGCCCGGGGCGCCAAGGCACGGAGCGGGGCTGGAGCGGGCGCCGAGCTCCCGAGCTCCCTCCCTCCCGCCGGCGGAGCCCGGAGGCACCCCGGGATCTCTCCGCGGAGCTGGGGTTGTTCCTCCCGGAGCCGGGATCTGTCCGTGGTGCTGGGGCCGGTCCGCCCGGAGCCGGGATCTGTCTGTGGTCCTGAGGTCGGTCCCGCTTAGGCACTCGGTTGAGGGCTCTCCGCCCCTGGCAGGACATGGTGAAAAGGCTGTGCCAAAGGGATTCCAGCGCGGGGCTCGGCGGTGGGAGGAAGAGGAGGAGGGGGCTGGCTGCCCCCGGGGCAGAGAGGGGATTCCGCAACCCCCATCCTGCCCACGACGTGCAGGCAGACCTGGCGTCAGCGCCGAAGTTAGAAGGTAGTTCCTCGTGGGAGATGATGCGGGATTACCCGGACTGGGGTGGAGGGAGGAAGATGCCGAGCAGGCGATGCTTCCAGGCAGGGTACGGGGCTGGACACCCCAGCTCTCTGTGCTCTGCTCTCCGCAGGGCCAGTCCTTATTTCGCGATCAGCTCGTCCCGAGCCGGGCAGCTCCTGCTGACTGACAGCCGAGGGGACCTACCCCGTCCTCTGCTGGCTGGATGCATCGCTGCACGGCACACGGTGGGAGGGCGGGGAAGGGACCAAGCGACTGGGAAGGGCGAGTAGTTTCACTTCTGGCAGCAGCAGGGTCTGGAGTTTCTTCCGTCCTGGAGCTACTTCACACTCGTATTAGGACCGTGCAGCTCTGCAATGTCTTGCCAGCAAACACTCCCCTCTGTCCTGGATGCGAGAATCAATTATAAAATGCACTGCGGTAAATTCATCTTCCTTTTGCTCCTCCTCTCGCTTTAAAGGGAGAGCAGAGTCTGTGATGGTGCTGGGAAAGAGTGCAGCTGAGAGGGGGGAAAGGGGTTTCCTGCTCCTGGAGATTTGCAATGGTGGGGAAACTAGCACTCTGACCTTAAACGTTCATACACAACAGACTTCCGAAGCAGAAAAAAAAAAAGCAGGGATGACCTCATCTGAGTTGGAGGCGTATCTGAGGCTGAGGCTCTCTGCCAGCTCACAGCCAACCAGATCTGAATGAAATTGCAGGGAGGCCGTTACATCAGCAAAGCCCAGCATGCCTCAGCCCTGACTTCAGCCACACGCGAACCATCCCGTCCAGAGAAGGGCTCACCTCCCTTTGTCAGGAGCGGAAGGACAAGACCATAGAGCTGCAGCCTTGTAAAACACTTGTTAAACAGTGTGCAGGAGAATTTCTAGTGAAGGCAGGCTGTAGGAAAAGGAAGTGAGTCCATATCCTGCATAGCTAAGTGCCAGCCCAACAGAGTTGGATATAAAATTTTCCTCCAGACAGTGCCAAAGGAGATCCAGAATTGCTTTGCCCCAATATGCATTTTGAAAGCGCAAAGCCACAGCTGAGGCTTGGCCACAATGACACACAATGTGGCAGGGACTCCAGCACTGTAATTTCATCTGGACTTTGGACTTGGAATTTCATTCCATGGGTGAGCTGGACAATTCCACACACATGGTGCAGGGACTTCACCAGCACCCTGACTTCCCCCCTATCCCTAGCTCTCCAGCCCACCAACTCAAACTGTGCCATTAACCATCTGTCTCAGCAGCCTGGGTCTGAAGGAGCAGTTTGCGCAGGTGGGTAAATGTGCTTCCTCCTCCTTACCACCTCAGAGTCCAGATACTCTTCAGAGGACTGACTGAGCCCCCACCATCATTTTAAAGGCTGCAGAGCAATGGAAAGCTTCCTCTGCAAGAGGCTAAGCAGCATCATTCATGCCCTAACTTGTGAGACAAACCGCCTACTGAAACCCAGAGGCTCCTGTTACACTCTCACAGATACCCCGAGATTGTCACTTTTGGATATGTGTCCTGCTCTAGAGATGGTGATGTTTTAAGGAGACTTGAAAGGAGAGAGAATAGCTGATATTAGACCGACTGATGTAACTGAAAAAGCAGTATTACAAAGTGTTCCCACACTTGCCCACATGCTTATTTGCTAAATTAACTCCAATGACTGCTGTGCTCAGAGTTCACTAAAATGAATTAAAGATTTAAATCAGCTACACATTCCAGAGAAAGACATCTATAAATACTTAGGATTTGGGAAAGGTGACAGGCAGTCACAAACTTTGACGGTTTGTCCTGCAAACATTTCAAAATTATTCACCTAGGGGAAAAAAAAATAACACGGCCAGAATTCTACTTCTAAACTTTAGAGATAGAAGAAGCGGGGAAATGAAAACCAAAATGTATCTTTAAACTAATCATATTGCTTCAAGAGATCACAGCCAGTCTAAACGTGCATTTGTTATTTAAAGGACTTTTGCTGTAGGAGAGACAGTAAATGTCACTTGCACATTAAGACCTGGATTCCCTCCCTCTAACTTGAAACAACTGTGAGAGCTACATTACAAATGTCATTGCTTCAGGGTCCCTTTTCTGCCCCTTCACAGAAAGAAGTTGTTCCACATGGTGACTTAGCCTCATCAGTGTTGCAGTGATCCTTTGAAAATTCCTTTTTTTACCCCATTCTATTCTAGACAACTTATTCTAGCTCCAGATAGAAGGGATCAGTCTGAATTCAAAGAGCTCATTAATATGAGTTGTTTTACAGTCACATAAACTCTTCACAAGGCTTAGTTTGCTTTGGGCTGTGTTGAAGTGTTTCATCAACAGCTCGGGCTGATACCAGTTGAGGAAGTGGACTGCTCTATTTCAGGAGCACGAGTACAATCCCACAGACAGCCTCGCTGCCTACAGGCACCACAGCCTGTATCTTGCATTGTAAAAACATTACAATTTAAATGAATTGCAAATACAGAGGAAAGGGAGATTCTTCTTACTATTCTTTAGAGCAGCTGGAACTAGAGCTTTGGGTTGTGTTTTGAATTCTTCTTTTAACCACCTATGCTGGGTTTAGGACAAAGCAGACAATTTTTTCCATACATACACCTAAAGCTAGACAGCACCTTTATTCACATTTAAGCAGCCTGTTGCAAGCCCAAACTTTCTCAGATTCTCCACATTCCTAGCACTCCCTTTAAAGGGATTCACATATTTGAGTTTATCTGTGGTCATCCCCACTTACTATTACGGTATAAGTATGTGTGCATCTTCAAGGATTGGTGTCTAGAGGAGACAACGTGGTCTTACGTGTGTTCTTTGATTAAGAAAGAGGTGAAAAGGGTTAAAAGGAAAATAGTGCTGCTACCCAACACGGACTAAAAAAACACGAATCAGGTACAACCTTAAGGAATTACCTGGTACATTAACCAAGGCAGTGAGTAGCTGAGAACTTCCGCCACCTCCTCCAGGTCCCAGTCACAAAAGTGGCATTGCTGGGCACTCTAAACTGAGCTGAGACATTCCACTGGGGGCAAGAACAAAAGAACAGCAGTGCAACAGAGAAATAATGGCTGCATTAGAGGTGATGGTCTATCTGCAAGTTTGTCTACTTGTGTTGCTATTCAGGAATTCTAGTTTAAATTAATACCTTTCCTTAATCTACCCTCATGCACTTTCAAAGGCTCAGAAGCAACCCAGCAGATAATGGGGCTTTCAAGCATGTTTCACAGCAGGGCTGCCCAGTTTAAACTTCAAGACACTTAATGGTCTTCTCTCCACATCAGGTACACCACCCCTGGCTGCCCATTATATTTTTTGACAACTTGTCATTCTGAATTATATAAAGTGCTTCTATGCATGTCAAGTTGTCATTATTATCCCATTCTGAGTACATTAGTCAAGAGTATCCTTTTTAAAGAAAGTATAAAATGGCCTTTGAAAAACTAGAGACAATATTTTTTCAGATCCTTGAGAATGGTGGAAGGTATTCAAGAATGAAAAGGGAGTTGCAATGCCTGTCTTTCTTCTACAGCAATAAATCATCACCTGGACAGGTGCTGAAACTTTGTAACCTTATTCTGGGAGTGTGAGAGGAGGTATTTTGATTAAGGAGCTTGAAGGAGTTTAATCTCACTTCTAACCAAGGCACTTGCACATACCAAGGATCTGACTGATTCTGGCCAGACTTGAGTACGGGCTTATGGGAAAAAATGGGGAGTGAAAATCAGCACTGGATGCCAGCAATGTGCTTTTGCCCTGTGTAAGGCAGCATGTGAAATATTTAACTTCTTACTGCACCACAAAGGGAAAGAACAGCACTCAAATTGGATTACTTCAATCATTTAAAAGATTTCATCCAAGACTGTGGGGATTTATAGCTCAAAGCTAGATGTGTGTTAGTAGAAGGGGGAAACTAAGTTAATATTTGCGTTGAATTCTTTATTGAGTCAACCCTGATTCTGCATTTCATCTCCCTTCTCATTGCAGCTACACTTCCCAACTTTTTAATATAAAGCTCTTTGTCAGGAAGCAGTGAAGGCTGACAGCTCCTAACCTGGCTGACAGGGCAGGGTCTCTGCCCTCTCCAGGCCTCTGTCCTACAGGCCACGAGCAAGGTGTGCAGAGCAGGCCTGCAGATGGCCACCACATTCAGCCATGAGTCCAGAGCATCAGGCAAGTTCATTAAAATAAGGCAGGTCTAAGGTCAAGCCAGAACATCAGCCCATGTGTTAGGCCCAGCAGACCAGCACTGGAGACCAGTATCCTCTCTATGTCACAGGGGCAGGGACTTACGGCCCCAGGCTGGGCTGAAACGGTGCTCCTGGGCCATGGAGAGGCCCCAGGGGAGCACAGGACTATCTCCTCTGTTTACACAAAGCAACACGGTCAACTGAGAGCCAAGCAATGTACACAGAGACTTTCAACCTGGAAACCAGGACGAAAATGCTGAACATTCCTGTTCATTCTTATGCTAAGGATTAGAGAAGTAGTTGCTGTTATTATTGCTGTTAAAAATTCACAGCACAAACTATCATGAGTCAAAAGCAGCCAATGGATGCAGTTAAAAGGGACAGTACACAGTGATTTGTGTTGTATTTCTGGGACACAAAGCAGGCTTAGTTTCAGAGGGTTTTTCCACAGCAATATCTTCATATTATTAATTTGCATTATGTTATAATAATATTTAGAAGCTGTGGCAGGGAGCAAGGACCTATGCACTGGGCACTGTATGAACACAGAGGAGAAGAGTGCACCTACTCAGTGAAAAGTGGCAATTAAAAAGATGTGACAGGTGAATGGCAAGAGAAAAGATACATCATTAACCCCATGTCACAGAGGTATGGGGAAGCAAAGTGACCAGACTTCAGTCAAACAGCATAATCTGCTGTATGGTCAGGACCAAAGAGAACTAAGTGAGGTGCAATGCCACACTTGTAAAGGAGACAGGAATAAATATCATAAGCTGTGATCCAAAAACCCAGGGCCTGCTGAACCCTGAGTGTGTCTAAGCTGCCTCCCTCTTGAACCAGGACAATATTCACTCTTCTGCTGAGCGTGCCCAAAGCTACCCAAGACGAGGCACTGTTCTTCACTCCTGCTGCAGTCTGACAGAGACCCAGGAATCAGCATGGTGGCACATAATACCCCCAGATCACTTAATCTGCCTGATGTGCTCTCATGCATCCTACTGTGTTGAACACAGAATCCTGAAAAAAAGGCCAAGCTCCTTCAAAAACACCCTGCTGGGGCCATTGAATGCCTTTTGTATAATCACCTGTTAGTTAGATTAGAGGGAACTGGAAACCTAGTCTTATGTTCTCGCAACACCTTACATCCTTCTTGCCCACCACACAACAAAGGATTCAAGAGGCCTGGGCTCCATTCCCAAAGCAATTTACGCACTTAACACTGGGTGAAGACAACCCACAGAAAAGGAGACACAAGCTCCAGCACTTGTTCCTAGACATATTCCCCAGCTACTAAGCTACACTGTTCCAATACTCTCAAGCTGTCTATTGATTAGTGTCCAGGGTCTCTTTCTCAGTCAAGCTATCATATTCTGCAGAAAAATGCTCAAACCCAGTGGCACAGGATATTAATTAAAGAGATGCATATACGCATCACAGCTTATTCACAGAATTTAGGTATTCCTTATTCTATATCTAAACCTCTCTTTTCAGTTCTTGCATAGAACCTGAACCTTTATAAAGGAAATAAAGAAACCACAAAAAGTATTGAAAGGTGTTTCAAAATCAGTCCTAATTTTTAACTTTTCCATTGCTTTCCTAAATTGTATGTTCAAAGTAGGGTAAAATGCAACTTGGGAGAGCTAGTCTTTACAGCTTGTTAATAGTGGCCAGTAATTACAGGTGCTCCACTGTCTTCTTTGATTGTATGAATTCCCTTACAAGTCACTGTGATTGATTGCTGGGGCTTTTTTTCAGAATACTAGAGTGTAATTCCCTTTCCTTATTTTACTTGCCACTCATGCTGGATGATCAGCCAGCAGATACAAGAGAATGCTGCAATTCTCTGGGGCTATTATAGCATCCCAACAATACAAGGAACCTTTTAGCTTCTAGAATAACATAAACACCCCACCCGACAGCAGGCGCATCCACAAGTGCCTTTTGATTGTTTCAATACTACTATGACCACCATACTACTATGACCAGCTTTAGCTGGTTGATTCTTTTTTACTAGTTTTAACCCCTCACTTAAAAACCCCTGTTATTTTTAAAGAGTGGGCTATCAATCTATGCCTAAGCAAAGATGGTAGTTCTCTAACTCCCCAGGAGTACCTCATCTCTTGTTTGGTTAGATACAGAGACTGGGCAGCTCATTCCCTCAGAAAAGCAAGAAGGTATGGCTTTAGTGTTAGACCTTTAAGTTGATTCATTGGAGCTCTGAATCTGGATAGCTTTTTACAGCTTTACAAGGCTTAGCGATGGGTTTTGTTTAACCCAATAAATTCTGTAAGATGTGCCCAGAGTGCTCTAACAGGCCCCTTCATGAAATCCGTATGAGCAAACAGGCTGTGTCTAACCATTAGACACATGTGCACTTCTCAAATGACTCTTTCAGTCAAGCCAAAACCCACTGCAGTGCCTTCTCAAACAAAACTCATATATAAAAGCATCATTAAACAGTGCAGGAAAGTCTGCCAATAAAGAAGAAAATCTAGTAGGATTTGGAGATGAAACTCAGTAGATTTTTTCCCCTCATTACTCCCACCCTCAAATTATCATATAAGCCTTCTGTGGTACACATTCTAGCTACCAATGTTTTTGAGCACTGTTATAATGTAAGCTGAAACCCATACCAAAGAAAAGCAGTAATGGCATCCTATCCCATCCCATCCCACCTACACTCATTGAGCTCAGTCTGTGGTTTTACTTGGCAATGGCAAATGAGCCCACTGCACAAAGGCAGCCTGTGGCAGTGCCTGTTTTCCATTTTCTGCCTATTCTTGCTGGCATCATGAGAGTGGCCCCATGCTTAGTCACCATTTGCAGATTTTCACAAACAACCTATCTGCTAATATCTTACAAGTCTAAATGAAGGGAGATTCTGTTTAATTGTGCCAAAGCAAAAAGCTGTGTTTGTCTCTACAGAGCTACTGAAACCCAAAGCTTCAGATTAAATACATTTATTATTTAGGAAGACAGAAGCTATCACAGATGTCTTGGGAATGTATTGATCAGAAATTTATTATTTTAATAGATTTTCCCCATCTTACATTTATCAGCAATCCTGTAACATGAAAGTCAGATCATCATCAGAACAGCAAAACAATGTGAACCCAAAAGGTGAGGAGAAACAATTCTGTCTTGCAACAGTGATGAAGAAGCTGGCAGGTAGAGCAGAGAGACTGGGAGAAGCACAAAGGCCTCTTGCAAAGTTGGTGGAGTTCATGGATGTAAGGACATGTTTCTTACCCTTCCCTAACCTACTTCATCCTGCCAGATTTTGGGATGCTATTCCCACCCTGCACCCTTGCTAATGTCTCGATCTCTTCCTGCAGTTCCAGGACCATGGCTTTCCATGAAACACAGCCAAATGGCTATGCTGCAGTAGCCACTCTCCAAACCCAAGCACACCAATTTCCTTTCACCCAGTAAAGAATCAGGGAAGAAGGAGGAATCGGAAAGAAGCAGTCCTGGCTGCCGAAGGCATGCATGGACAGGGTAGGCATCAGAGTCTTGGTTCCCCTTTCTCAGGGTCATTTCTCTCCCCAGCAATCTGCCCTGTGACCCACCCAAGGACAGAAGGCACTTCTACACGACTTCTTCAGGTGGCAGAGATGCTAATATCAGCATTCCAGCAGAACTATATCTGCTGCCTTCATTACCCTGCATATTCTTAACTCACGAATGCTATGAAATGCCACAAAGCACTAGTGGTATGTCACTAACCACTCCAACTTCACCACAGAGATGGCAACTCCTGACAGGACTACTATCAATAGTCTCTGAATCATTTTGAGATGAATCAGACTGTTAAAAAATTTAATAGTCATGCACCAGCTTTCTGCTTCCTTACCAAGCTCAAACCTTACAAATTATGAGCAATACTTGCATTGAACAAGAAACTAACATTTTGAAGAAAAATAATCTCTAATTCTCCCTGTCTTTTCTGTCACTGGCTAATATCAGGGCAACCATTTTCAGACTGCTGATTAAAATCTTGTGATGAGATGGACTTATTGTATCTTTAAATGAAGGGAGGAAAAGATCATTACATGTATGTTTTCCAAGTGGTTTTTATCTTTCTAAATATTCATGCCATACTCCCTGCTCCCCAAAGGATGAGGAGGCTAGGTGGCACTGCAGACTAATGGACTAGCTTATTATTAAAGGAATTAAGTGAATTTGGTGATCTTCTCAACAAGCTCCATAGCTAACATAGATTTCTTCAACCCTCAGTCACTGAAGAAATTGAAGGCAATGGGCCTAAGCACATAATTTTGTAAGGTCAGTACTGAAATGAATAGCCAATGGGAGCAAACCCACTGCTCATCCTCATAACTTCGCTTGACATTATGGAGTAAGTATAGAAAAATACTGCTTCAGTCAATATTGCTTCAGACATATATCAGAGTTTGCCTGTTCTGCCAGCTCCTCACATTATGTATCATGAACACTAAAGAACACACATTCCCACCTACAGCCATAACCTAACTTAACAGAGACAGTGATCTTTGCTTCTTTCTGGTTAAAAAACACCTTAATAAAAATTAAATAAAGTTAAAAATAAAATAAAATAAAATAATAGAGCATTTTTCTTCCTAGGTTGCCTACCTTGCCTAAGCAGTATGCCAGTATCAGAGGACTAGCTATATTCCTATTAAGAAAAAATGATTTTATCAGTAAAGGTGTTATGCACGTATGGTCCTGCTGGCTCACAAAAATATGCACAACGTTCTATTTCTATCAACAAAGCAAAAATCCCATAGCAGGCTTGCTCCTCCCTGTGCTTTGCTCTGTCAGCATCACTTCCAACACTTTCTCTCTCAGTCTTGCATGCTCCATGCACACACACATGTGCATCTTCTGTTCTCTGCATTTTCAGACTTCCCCAGACCACATACTTCAGCCTTGTTCAAGCCCCATCCTAGAATCTACTGCCAGTTGATCCCACCCCCTGACTCTGGTTATTTTATTCCACAAAGATATTGCATTTATTTTTCTGCATCTTGAAAAAACACACAGGGTCCGCCTTGCCCTTACTGGTATCTTTGCACAGCAGTAATCACGTTGCCCTTCTATAGCAACAATAATTCTCATGTATAAAATAACAGCAAGGAAAAATCTCCAGCTCTGAATTAGGATGAAGATCTTCATTTAAAGGACAGGTGTTTCCAGAATAAAAGCTCCTACATGATTATTACTTAGAAAATGACTCCTTATGGAAAAGCAAACAACAGTCTTAGTGGTATTCTAACAGAGGTAAGTACATGACATAGCACTTCAGGATAATAATAGCTTGAGATAGAAAAAATCTTCCAGCTTCTCAGATTTGACATACCTACTTCTATAGTGTAATTTTTCTTCCCCGCTTTATGACTAACATTTTGATTGTCAGGTGTTAAATCTAACAATATGACATGCCATACAATGACACGAGGATTGTACCTTTCAGTCTCCAGTAGACCTTGTCTAAAGAACCTGGGAATTTAAATTATGCCATCTGCTCTTTCATCTGCTCCAACAGGATAATGCTGTGATCGTTAAAGCACATCACACCTGCTACCTTGATTTCATATGCACTTTTGTTGCAGTGACACCAGAATATTTAGTAAAAGCTTAGCATCATTGCACTTAAAGAAATAAAATGGTTGTCCTTAAGTTAAAGCTCCAAAGATACCAGTTATTCCCAGGCTGCACTCGTGTCCTTCATATGTCTTACTGGAGCAGAAGGGTGCTAACCTTCTCAGCCCTCTCCCTTTCACTTACCAGAGGGCTGTGAATTCCCAGACCAACATCTCTTCTTTTCTAACTCCTAATGTCACCCAGCAGATGTGGGGAATGGCAGAAAAATGTGACAGTGCTGTGGCAGGTAAAAGGCAATGAGCAAACCCCTCTTCTTGCACAGAATTCGCTGAGTAGGAGATAGGCTGACATAGCTTCCCCAGGGTCTGTAACAGAGCCCTGGGGTAAGAAGTGTGCAAGAAGAAATAGTCTCTACATTTCACCTCTACCCCTCAACCAGCACTATTGTCCAAGAAGATGAGAAAATAACTTGTTTTCTAGTCTTATCCATTTTCCTCCCAGGTTGCTCTTGCAATAGAAGACAGACATCTTTGAGTCCAAGAGGAAATACTGGCCAGAGAGCTCATGCTGACACGATGATTTCAACATCTCCTCTGCAAGGCCAGAGGGCAGCCCCTCTCTGCTTCTGTAACCCTGAAACAGCCAGAAGAGGGAGATGATGTACAGAGAAGCTGATAGGGAAAGAGGAAGGAGAGGGGGAAATGGCAGAGGCAGCAGCTGAAAACTGACCCCTTTTGAACCCATCCTCTCAGAGTCTTGGCACACGTCTACATCTCAGATTTTCAGAGGCAAGGACACACCAGACCCAGATTCTTATCTGTTCCCAATCTCTGTTTTGATTTACACTACGAACTCTGCTTAGCCCTTACTATCTATTATTTGATGAAGGGTGGGGAACTAAATGGGCTGCTAGCAGAATATCTTTTCATTTTTAGAAGTGATAAAAAAATTGGTGGGAAAATAAATCAACTGGGTTGCAAATCAATTCAGTTGAATGAGCAGTCCTTGTTGATCTAGAAACCAAATATGTCAAAGTAGCCATGGAAATAGCAACTGCTTCCGGTACTCTTCAACAGCTACCAAGCTCAGTTATAGCACTACAGCAACACCACCTGTATTCTTTGTGAAACAGACCCAAATGGTGTGTCCTATACATTTTCTGCTCACCATTAAGTACGAAAGGTGAAAATGTCTGGCAGGAAGCAGCAGGCCAGCACAAACCCTTTTTTGGCTTCGATGTGCCAAAGTAGCAGATGAGAACTATACTACCTTAGCACTACCATCAGAGCACCCTGGCTGGCAGACACCCCAGCCTGCTAGTGTCTGGGACACAACTCTAAGTGAGAACCAACAGAGACTGCAATTAATTTATTTATATAATGGGAAATTTTACTATCTGTGTGAAAAAGAAGAGAGAGTTCTCCCAGTGCCAAAGCAGCAGAACTAAGCCATGCAAGGCTCTGCTGTAACACAAGGGCATGCTTCTGACATAGAAAGAACGATGGAGTGAGAAAGCCAAGGGTATGGCTTCAGCAGAAGGAAAACGAAGGAAAATGAAAACAATTTTAAAAGATGTGAAGATATGCTGAAATGGGTGGGTAGAGGGTAATAAAGGAGAAACGTGATTAAGATTCATCAGGCCTCCCCTATCCTGTCCTGAAATTACCATCTGTAATGCTCTGGAAGCTCCTCTGGGATGGCAAAGACTGTACCAATTTCAGTACACAAGGATTCAGACATTATAGGCCCAAAACACCACCAGAGAATGAGGGAGAGGGCAATCAGACAATGAATGGGTTTAATACAACATAGAGACTGAAACTAACTGAAGGGTAAAATTACAGGTACAGGTTTTGATCATCCCAAAGGAACCTGGATTATTGGAACAGAAAAGGAAAGTCTAATGAAACTGATAATATTGGCAAGGACATTTTTCCACAAAGGCGCTCAGGGTTTCATGAAATATATCTGGAAATAGGTGTATATCCATATGTACATATAGAATCACACACATATAACAAATTTTTGACTAGAGTTCAGTGCACTGTTATTCTCACTTTGCAAGAATCCCTTTGCACACTGCCCCGAGTCTCTCCCTGGAAAATGGAGAAGGAGGGGATTTGCTTCTTTTGGTAAATCCCACTGAGACTGCATGGGGAAACAATGTTTCCTGGAAAAGGAAAACAAACAAACAAGCAAAAGATCCCAAACAATGAGCCTTTTGGATGAAAAAGACACCATATACTAAAAACACATAGCAGTAGAACAACTCGTGTCAATACAAAGAAAGGAGCTCCTTGCAAAATGGAATTCCAGCAGGAGGTCAACCTTTCTCCTTCCCCAGCTTAAAAGCATCCCAGCCTCACCAAGCATTAAAGCCTCAATGAATTAATCTTTAGAAATTTAAGCAGTGGAACTCCCCCTTTAGCTACCAAGTCACACACACCCACATCACCCACTCAGAGAGACATCATGTCAATAATGCAGGGGTGTTGGCTGTGGTTTTTATTCTGGGCATACTCCAGAGGGGCTCTTGAAATCTCACTATGCTGATGGAATTCAGCTTGGCCTCATTTGCAACTGTTACCGAGATCCCAAACAGAATCAGATACAGGTCATTCCATTATATTGAAGTGGATTGCTTTTGAAATCTCTATGCTAATCATATCCCTTGTACCTGGTATGACAAGAGAAATTCAGATGCTAGATTCTAAAAACTGTTGGTTTGAATGAGATCTCTTAAAAATCTGCTTAGTGGCATCTCCTGTCCCTGCCACTCAGCTAAAGTTATCCAACCCAGAAATGTATCCTGACCCCAGCAGCTGAGGGACAGTCAACAATATCCTTTGCACCAGTTCAGTTGTGTTTCTGCCAAGATACAGCTGTATCAACTCAGAACACCTGAACTGTCCATCTATGAAACCCACTGCTAGCAGAAAGGAAACTCTCACATGAGGTCTTTTAGACATCCATAGGGTGTGTAACAGCAGAGAAATAATCCTGCTTTCCATTCCAACAGCATTTTCATCAGGGCTACATCCCCATCTCCCTCATACTTACTCCACCACCCATCACTGGTGAAAGATGAGCCTACCTCCCTGGGACTACAGTGCAAGAGGGAATCAATAATTTCTGTAGGAACTAAAGAATCATGACAGAATGTAACCTGAAGAGCTCCCTGTAAACTGCCCTGTGTTGTCTCATCATAGCTCTAGAATCTGTGACAGAGGCAGCATCCAGAAAAAAAGCAAGTAGGAAAAGTTAAAAACAGAAAGTAGAAATAGTTCAAAACCACCATCCAGCAGAGTGCCCAAGTTTACAGAGATTGGCTCAGGACCACAACAGCAGAGAAGTGGTGGTCAGTGGCTGTAAATAGAGCAGGTAGGCAAGAGATGAGGATTTAGGAGAAAGAGACAGAATACAGAGCTACAGGAATCGAGATGCAGCTATCAGAGGCATGTTTCACATGTGCACAATGGCATCTCCAACTACTCAGGACTGTTAGGGACAATCTTTGTACAGGTGCTTGCCACACCTTGAAGCTCTACTTTTTGTTGATGTGTGTTCTACTGAACAGTTACAGAGTCAAAATTCTTTGGTAATCTCATCTTTAGATGTACTTAACAAGGGTCATACCCTATCCAGTGTCTGACTTGCTCAGGTCAATCTATAAGGAAACGAATACCTTTGCTCTCATCATACCAACCCCATCCTTCCATCATGCTGGCCCAAACCATACTTTGTTCTTTCCTGCAGAGTCAGTAAAACACTAGCAATACACAGGTCTTAAAGTTATGATGGTCCTTGTATCTGGAGTCTCCCAATCTCACTGAGTTACACTACTTTCTCAGGTGAGGGGAGAACATGCATAGGCTCAGCAGGATACATTCTGGTTTGGGTTTCTGGCAGATACAACACATTTCCTAGAGGGTGCTCCACTATCAGTGCTGCAAACATGATGCTGTTTTCAATCATCTTCCTACTTCCCCTTCGACCAGCTCACATTCACACAGACACTGACTGGGAAGAACAGCACCCAACTTTTGAGCAAAGTTTGCAGACTGCAGCTGCTGCTGGTCAGAAGTAGCGAGAAGTACACTTCGCTCCTCTCTCAGAAGTCAGCACCAAGATGGGTTTACCCTGGGAATAAGCTCTCTGCGCTGATAGAAGCTGAGAGGCTAAAAGAGACCAGATGAAAACTCTACAGGGAACCATTTGAGAGCCAGGTCTTCTAGGAAAGCTTTTGCCTCTCTCAGAGAAGCCCTGGAAGATCAGGAGAAATAAGCTTAGCATCAGTCCTTTGCTCAACCTGAATGTCGGAAGTCTCTTCTGCTTGCTGGAAAAAGGCCAGGCGAGAGCTCTGAGCACCGGTGGGAGAAACCTGCTCCCACTCAGGCAAGAAGAAAGTCAGCAAGAGGAGAGGACATGGTCACAAACACTTTGCCTTATGGCAACTCAGTTCAAACCCAGCTCACACTGTGCCTCCAAACTGCAGAGATGACAGACATGTTCTGCTTACTGCTTACTAGAAGAGTGCCAAAGAGAAAGGATTCACTGATCATACCTTCTTCTGTCTCCACTATCAAAGAAATGCTATTTACCTAAGTGAGGAGGAGGTATTCAGCTACACGAGACAGCTACAGGATGGGTGCTCAAAGAACTGATACACCCAGCTGAGCAATGCAGAGTATGTATAAAACAGAAGCCTGTTTCCTGAATGAGCCATACCTGCCAAGCAAAATATCTTGTTCTAACACATGGTGCCTTTGACATTTGCCTTCAGTCATGAGGAGACTTAAAATTCATAAGTGCCATAACCATATATAATTCATCAGCTGTCTCCACAGGACTGAAAAATAAATCAGATCAAAACCATCACATATTTTAAAGATGCTTATTAACGTGTTATTCAATGTGCCAAATTCATTTTGCTTTGTGTACTTAAGGGGTTCCTTTTTTTAGGATTTTTCTTTGGCTTTGAAAGCACTTTGTCTAAAAATGAATTACACTTTAAAAGGGCTTTCCTGATCAGAATTCATGTTGTTTGCTTTGCTTTTTAAAAACAATGTCCTTTTCCCAAGATATTGAAACTATGGACAGAAGCCTCACTGAACTCAGAAGCAACATCCAACCCAAAAGACACAGGGAGTAGAAGAGATTTCAGAGCTAAGAAACAAGAGCAATTTAACAGGTTTGGGAACCATGGCATGGGGGAAAGAGGAAGTGTCCCACCATACTCAGAGAGCAAGGCAAGATGTAGAGAAAGAAGGAAGAGCTCATGTGCCAGTCAAACACGGGTGATGAGGTGCAGCCCAATTCTGCAAAGTGCTGAGGGCTTCTCACAGTAATGAGAACTTGTGGTGCCAAGCCTTTGGTCACTAAAGCCTAAATGCTCCTATAATATAATGCTTTTAAAAAGCAATTGCCACTGATTGGTCCCAGAAAAAAAAAAAAAGGAAAGAATACCCCTACTCGCCCTACTACTGGGCCTCCTTACAGTTTTCAGCATATGCCCACTGGCTGATGCCCACTTAGCCTAGCTGAACTCACCATGCTGTTTATAGACAGCAGCAGAGTCCGGATGTGGCCATGATTCCAGGGGGCAGGACAGAACAGGCCCTGGGCAGCAGCCTCTGTGTCACGTAACGAGCACTGCATCACTGTGCACATCCCTGTCACTGCCTCTGCTGACCCCCACACTGCAAACAGGCTTCCCACGAGGCTTTGGTTTGTGGGCTCTATGTGAGAAGCACTACTGCACTTTCTAGAGGAGTCTGTGAAGACTGTAACTCCTTTTCATTCCTGAAAAGCTGGGGCACAACGACAGCTTGCCCTGGACACTACAGAAAATTAATTCAGTACTTTTTCACTGCCACATGGTTCCAGACAGCCCAGGCCCTGCTTCCTCCACCCTTCCAACCCCAGAGCGCTGTAATGGCTCCAATTCCTTCTGCTCTGCTTCTAGATGGCTGGGTACCAAGATCCAGGGACCCCAGGTGTCATCAGCATTGGATGGCCATTCCATCACAGTGCAGGAATAAGAGATCCCAGGAGTAGAAGCTAGCAGGGGCCAAAGTAAGGCTTTTAGCATCTCAGTGCAAGAGGCAGCAGCTGCAGTATTCTGGGATGCCCCAGAACTAAAAATAGTAGTGACTGTAGAAGAGCTGTTCTATTGACACTTGCCACCATACAGCTTGACACATGCTGAGCTGGCCATACCCACTGTTGCTTACAGCAGCTGTGTTTATAGCTGCAACCTGGAAGGTACTTTAGGATTAAATCCAAAGTCTGCCACCAAACACAGACCCAGACACACATTCTCAAACCTTATATGTCTAAACATTGACTTTTGAACAAATGGATTTTGTAGGTAGTTCATTTATAATACAGGCATGCAGAAGTCTGGATATTTAAGATGTACCTTTGCAGGGGATGCTTATAAACATAACGCTGAGTGCATGAAAATGGAGATGAAGTAGTTGTCAGCCAGAAGTGACAGCCTTCAAATACTATCACTCCTGGTTTAACTTCCATTACAAATGACAGGTTAAAATGGCTCTCACAACTACTGTGCTGTGAGAAGGAACCACTACCAGTGCAGGTATCACCAAATAGACAGCAATAGTCTAAAGAGGAACTCAGATTATCAAATTCGTGTAGCTCTACTCCACTTAATTAAAACACTTCTAGTAATTATGGAACCCCACTGGGTTTCCTCCTGTCTACCTCCAGATCCTCCTCCTCCTTGAAATTCAAATCTGAACTGCCCTGAAGCACAGAGAGTATTTCAACTCTGGATTCATTTCAAATTAGTGAGCAGATGATTCCAAGCAATGGAGTATGGATTGACACTTCAATCAAAATTCAAGAGAGTAAGACTCAGACTGGAAACATGTATTCACCTTTATTCACAGATAACTATGGACATTCAGCCTTTCAATCACATCAAGAATGAATCTGTCACGTTAGACCTGGTAAATCTGCATAATTTAAATGTGTGGCTAAATAAGTTACTAAACATTGTCACTTTATTGGCAAATCGATTGTAAAATAACCTTTTTTTATGCTGTAACTGGGAACAGTCTGAGCTAAGGAAACTCTCAGCAGACAAAAAAAAGAAAGGATTGAAACATAATAGAAATATGTCAGAGAAACTGTCTGCAGAGTGAGGGTCCAACAAAAGACACCAACAGCAGAAGGGATTAGATACAAGTACATTGGAAATCAAACCCTGGAACACCAGTATTTAATTCCATAGCTGTCAAACCTACTTCCCCCCACACACACTCTTCCTCTCATTTGTGGAAAACCTGCAAGGCTAAAAGAAGGGCATTACATTAAAGCCAGATTAAGAGAGGCAATCACACAGTCCCTCTTTTTTCCTTCTTGAAGCAGTCCAGAATCAACAAGTAAGCAACTAGCTCAGACCTAGTTTTGCAGCCCAAACCATGTTTTACCATTTTGTTTTGAAAAACAAAAAAATAGGGAAAGCCATTTTAAAACCTTAAACTGTTTTCTGCATTTGCATGCATCACATTGTTCAGTTTTGGCAGAAGGTTTAGCATGAGCAGTATCTCACCTCATTAAATCCAGCCACCCCGCAAGCTCAAAATGCACTCTGTGCCACTGTTAGCAATGCTACTGCAGTTCCACCACTGTGCTGTTGAATTCAGGAGAGATTCCAGCCTATGTTTCTGCCCATTAGGAAGACTGCCAGCTGCTTATTTGCCTCCAACCTTCCTGTTGCCATAACAGTTGATGCTTGAAAGAGGGAAAGATAAAGCCAAGGAAAGGAAAGGGCATTTTGTGGATAAAAGAACCTTATCTGCCAATATCCTTAAGTGTTCTTCAATTCTGAACAAGATACAAGAGTGGAACAACCTGGAAATGGAAAGCAGCTGTTCTCCACAGAAATAAGGTAACTCCCTCTGAGGGGTGCATGTATTACTTCCTCAATGCTACAGGGTCACTGTGGCTTTATTAAATTGTCCCAGAAAACAATGCATTACCTGTTAGGAGATCTTCCACTTGCTTCACTGCAATATTATTAGATCACTCCTTCCTGAATCTTTCTCAGGGCTATCATCTGTAAAGGACTGGCTCTGACTGCTATACAGCTTCAGAGTTCGTGGGAGGCACAACCCAGTCCGTGACTCTTCAACGAGCTGAGCACTGACAGCTTCCCGGAAGAGTCCCTTAAAGAGAAACTCCTTCCAGAGGCAGTCTTTTGGTTTGGCACTCTTCTGACCTGCAAAATACCAGCAAAAAGACTAGAGAGTTAGTACAGCTTCCCATTGGCATCTCAACCAAAAATCATACTATCTCTTACGATCAGGTTCTGCTCTGGAGGACAGAAGCATAGAAAACACTGTATTGTTACAAAAAGGCACAGGAAGTGATCTGGAGAACTGTAAGCAGAAAGAATCTTACTTTCCTTTCTGGTAAATTTGAGTGGTGAAGGAATAGGAAAACCTGAAGTTCATGGAGGAGTGAAGCAACAAGAGCTCACCTGCAGAAGGAGAGACTGGAGCTCTCTCTTTGGAACAATCCTTGCATTCAATGACACATCACTAACCACATCAGCACCCTGAAGCCTATCTCCATGTGTGGAAGTTTAGCTGACTTGAAGTTTTATAGCAAAGGTAAGAATCTATCATAACCAACATAGTACATATTGAAACTAGTAGAAAAGCTAGGAATTATTTAATGTGCTCTCTGAAAGATTTTAGCAGTCTGCACTCCAAACATTAGTGTACATCACTGTCCAAAACAAAGGCATTTCTGGGATCACTCAGGCACTCTAGAAAAGGGCCTAAGGCTTCCATTGCTTTTGGTAATGTAAGGCTGCACATACAGAGCTGCAGGAGAGTGAGAGGTGAGTCAGGAGAAACACCACAAGAAGCAGGAGAGTAGGAGAAGAGAGCAAAAAACCTGTCAAAAGAAGCAGATACGGCTTGGAGAACAATTCAGGGAGGGAGTTTTGGGGTGAGATCTGGGTAACTCCTTGAAAGAGACAAGGAGAAAGCACAAACACTACCTGCTGTACTAGATGAGAAAAGGACCTTAAATAGTTTTTTCTAATTGGAAGGTAACATCAAAGATGCCTAATTCTATTATTGCTTTCTTTAGTATTAACAACCCAAAGGGATTTGGACTGTGTGCAGCAAAGCATGAGGCCTAGATTTTGAAGGTTTTAAGTGACTACATGCACAGTAAAAACATGCAGCCTTATTAAGAGCAGCAACTCTTCCAGAGAACTGGAAAACAAGCTTGCTTTACCTAATTTCAAAAGGTTCAAAAAATAATCTGGCAAGTTAGACCTTGCTCACTTTCTTAATAAATCAGCTGAATGGGTCCTAGAAAGCAGAATCCTGAAGACACCCTGCAGGATTATGGTACAAAGAAAAAGCATCCTTTAAGTAAATATTTGATTTTATCAATAGAACATTTAGCAGGAGAGAACTAGGGACTAACTCCTGCTTTTGGGGGGGCATCTGTGAAGTTCCTTGTGGTGCAGCAATGAATAATTTTGAGTTGCAAGAAGTAAAATTTGACCATTCTGACCTATGTCTGAGGGCAGAAAAATGGGAATAAATGAAGAATTTTCCTCAGTGACAGAAGGTCAACAGCAGGATCCATCAACTTTTAACACTTGGATGTATTTTGTTAAAATTTGTGAACTGGAGGAGAAGACTAGCAATACAGTAACAGTATTTTAAGTGATACCATTATGTAGATTTCATACAGGCAGGTGATACCTCTTACTTGACTAGCTTAAAATATAAAGATGTCTTAGCAGGTTTTCTAGTTAGTGACTTAATTTTCCCTTCTGCTAAGCCTCTAGTCTAGTAAAGAATATCACCTATCAAGTTCAACCACTAGCTCTCCCTGCTGAAAAATGTTTCAAATATCCAAGAGGCTCGATAAGGCTTTCTCATTAATTTCCAGAAAATGCAAAGCAGTTTTATACTGTTAATAGCAAGGGTTGTAATCAAGAACCATTTGGGAAGCCAAATATACTTCTTCCTGCTGCATTTCCCTGGTAGAAAAGCTAGTAGCCAAATTTTGTTTTCATTTCAGACAAAAATTTACTCCTCCATGGTCAGAAAAGCAGAGTTTCATGAAAGGGATACTAAGATAGACTTTGTCTTGTCTTATGAAGCCACATTCTTGCCTAGAAGACATCAAAAGCTCTAGATCTTCATGGCATGTTCTTATAGGTTGTGCTACTAATGGGTGAGAGAGCACCTAAATATATATTTCATATCGGTGACTCTTACATGATTTCAGTATTCTAAGGCTGGTATTGTAGCAGGATTTGTGGCCAGACACAGATGCTATGGGACATAGCCAAATCTCTTTCCACTTGGGAGCAGATCTTCATTGTTACTGGGCAGCTGTGCCTTTCCCTGAGTTCCTATAACCATCCAAGGCACCTTTTGCAATAGGTGACCAGAGGCAAAGTTATCTGTGTGAAGGTTCCTTCCATTCAGAGAGAGGACAGGACTTCAATAGAAGCTCTGCAAATAAAAAAACAGCAGGGATTTGGATAAAGATCAGATTCCTAGAACACAGCTGGTGCCTGTGAACTATTGCTTAGAGAGCTATGACATTGTCCACTTAGATCAGCTTTTCACAGTCTCCACTCCGAAAAAACACCTGGTCCAGCAATGTGTATGGCATTTGGACCCAGTTCCCCTGTTGGGACTCGTCCCTCCTATGGAAATGTTCGTTTGTATCATCCTGAAAGCAGCACAACCAATGCAGCCTCTTCTAAAAGCGGGGAAGTGCAGTTTGGGCAGTGAAAGAAGGGAAAGGCAAGAACATCCCCTCTCTTTGACCCAGACAACTCCACTGACGGGCAGATTTTCCCCCTGGCGTGTGTAACTAGATACTTCTATTGTGCCACTTATTATGGGTTGTAAAGCTAAAGATGTGCTGGGTGAAATATTAAAGCTCTCTATTCTCTGCCCTCTTCCTGCTTTTTTAAGGTTATTTCAATAACTGACATGCATCCTCTTAGCCAAGGGAAAACAGTATAGCCAGTTCCTGATTCCAGAATAGAACATCTTGCTGGAGAAGATCTCCATGCAGCCATGTGTGCAAGCAGCTGTGAACAAGCGGCTATGAGCATCAGCTCTTGAACAGTCTGTGTTGTTAAAGCCTGGGGATAAACACACAGGCCCCCAAATGATAAACTTAAACCATACTAACAACTGTTTCAGAAAGAGTTCCTTCATCAATAACAGCTATTAGCACATCCAAGTCTGACTCATCCCTTTCACCATCTGCACAACGTGTCATTTGCACTAATCTCTCATTTTCTTTGCTCCACATTCTTCTCAGCATTTGTGCTTCCCAACTTGCAGGAACATTTGTCTGACCCTTCCCTATAAAACAACCGTCAACATGTATTTAGATAACAAGAACATTGCAGTAATTTGATCCTGCCACCTTGGAAACCAATGGGTAGAGAATTGCTAACGAATCACTAATGCTCAGTGATTGTACAGATGGATCATTTCTGTGTTTACACAGTATTATTGCATTCTTTTCATCCATACCTTGCTACACACTTCAAGCTATGTTCAGATAGATTAAATATATCAAGTGCCCTTTTGAAAAGTATGGGTGCTAAAGCAACTATGCATTGCAAAGCATTTACCAGGGCAATTGTTAAATGACTGCCATTACTGCTGGTTTCACAAAGCATGCATTCTACTTTCGGCACCTTAAGAGTTAATCCATATGGGAGATATACAGAATACCTTTAAAAGGCATGTCAAGCAATTTGAATTGCTCTCTGAATCAAAATCTCAGGAGGACAGCTTTATGGCACACTTGGATTTCCCTCCTGCTAGCTCACCCTTGTACCACAGCTTCCAAATAGATCAGCACTGGACAAGTAAAAGCCATTTGACAACTATCTGCCATCTCCCCACTGCTTAACACTGGGGTTTTTTCTCAATGCTACATGTTGAACCTCTGTATCTTCTGTTGTTTAGCTCCATATCAGAAATGGTTGTCTCTGTTAAAGGGCAGCCTAAAATCTCACCTCTAAAATGTTAAATATCATGACTATCAGAATCTACTTCAGTCAGTTGAAGCCTTTGAGAACAAATCCCTTTACTTTTAACTGCTTCAAAATCAAGGCCTTATGCAAAAAAATATGCCTGCATTTTGGGCAAGTAGGACCCACTTTGCAAAGAATCAGCACAGATGCTTCCACGACATCAACAGAAGCACAAACCTTGTCCTTTAGCAGCAACTGTTGAATCCTCAGGGTTATCCAAACCTTTCTCCCTCTCCAGTTCATCTTCTGTAATTAGGGCCTTTCACACCAGCCCACATCTCCATACTGCACTGCTCACCTTGCAACAGCATACATGTTCTGACACCAGCATCTGAAACAGCATTTAGAGACAGCAGTAGCAAAGTGCTTTCTCTAAAGCAGCATTTTGACTAAGCTTTCTTGTTTTTTAAGTATAGCCACGGAAGTCCACGTGCTGGATTGTGTTTCTTTTCTAGCTTCATACCACAGCTTCAGAAGCACATATTCTCATTCAGCTCAGTGCTCTTACATCCCCCGTTTAGGATTTTAAGAAGTACTTAAGCTCTACGAACAAATTCAGTACTGAAAATGGGACATACCAGCAGTTCAAGGAAAGATTAATTAAAGCTTGACAAGTAAGGAGAACGTGAATACAGAATGAAGAAGGCTTTCTCCTCCTCATCCCAGCATGTCTAAATGTCAATGGAAGAACATCTAACATCCTTTTTCAACCTCTGAGCAAATGCAGTGGAGCCCATAAAACACTGTGTTGTGTAATTTCAGTACAGATTCAAACACTCTCCTCTAATTAATATTAGAAGAAAATTAACAGTTTGATCAGATTCCTTGACCACATGCTTGACCTACACAGTGCTCCCCCAGTGGTTTATAGTTAACTGGCAAAAATGGGACCACTGCTAGGGAAAAATTCAAGCAGTTTAAGAAAAAAAGGACTCCAGACTGACATTTCCTTGCAGAACTGCGATCTTCAAGTGCTGGCCTGGCAGACAAACTGGCTTTTTGTGGCACTCCTGCCTTAATTCAGCCATGTGGCATGTGACAGCTCAGCTGGAAATTGGAAGGCCCATACAGCTGCAGGGATTGGGACAAAGGGGCCAAGGAGTTTGGTTTCTGCTGTGTGTCCCACTCCTTGCCTCTGTGCCTTTTCTGGCTTTACTTCATACCCAATTTCTGCTCCCTTCCCATGCAGTCCCAACATGGCAAAGCCAAGGATACGTGCATACTTCCCATGTCTAAGAGCACATTGCAGCCAAAGGTATTATCTTTGCTGTCACAGTGTGTGACCAGCACGCTTTTTTGTGCATCAGCTGACAACAGTCTGTGAAGGAACATAAGCAGAACTGCAAAAGTTTTCTCAACATTCATTACAGACTCTTTTGAAAAGTATTGTTTACACAATGAAAGAAGAAAAACATCCATCTAATCATGGATTACTACTCACCTTTAATGATTAAAATTCTGAACCATATTCCCAAACTTTGTATTAACTTGCTATGTTTAAAAAGAAGGAAGTGAAAGAAGCCCTAAATATTACAATTCTTTTATCCCTTTTCTTATTCTTTTTTATTATTTCAGTGATTTATAAGTTTACCAAAACATGCTGAGGAGCAATGAGTGCAAAAGACCATGTGGGATAACTGTGAACCCATTATTTCATTTATTGCATCTGGACATACAGGCTGTGTACTTAGTGGGACAGCAAATATCTCACTAATTCAGCAAGTAATTCTTTCATACAGTCTCTAGTTCCCCTGGGAATCTCTATACTAACAACTTAACACCAGATTGCTAGTATCTCAAATATTCTAAATTTAAGAAACATCCTTAAGGATCCAGACCTTTTCTGCATGAATGAATGTTAATAACCACAGAATCATATAACCTAGACTACTTCCCATTTAATAGCTTGATGCTTTCAATTAATATCAGCAATCTGCCTTGAAATCTGCGAACTATAAATTTCAAGTGATTCAGGGAAACAGAGGTTCTAGTCTATTTGTGTTACTAACATCCAGAGCAGCTCTGTGGTTCATCAAGTACTTACTACTAGTTAGGTTAGCTGAAGTAGCCAGCTGTGTCAAAGGTGAAAAACCAGCAGTTTATGCCTTACACTGCTACTTCTCCATTCCCAGAAAACACTGAGTTCAAATCAGCCAGCCCCAGCTGCGTTCCCCGACTTCCCCCTCCGTGCTCCCCAGCCCTAGCAGTCCTACTGAACTGGGTTCTACCGTCATTTCTTTTAGATCTCATTTCCTTTTCTTTAGGAGCACACTTTCCTCACACACTCACTATGAACAAGGACAAACAGGTTTTCTTCAGCCCTTTTTTTTTTCATCCACTTTAAATTTCCAAAAAAACCCTCTTCCCAGAGTTGCTAGCCACAGATCTACAGACAACCCTGCTCTCAAGCACAGCTTTCTTTCCGAAATCTGCCTGCCTTTGCTGAACTTTCTTTCTCCATTCTTTCCCTGGAAATAGTCTTTCCCAGCAGAAGAATGACATGCTTAGCATAAATTGCACTTCTGCTGCACTTGCCCAAGTGGTGGATATAGTCATCTGGCTGGTTAGCTCTAAGAGCTGTCTATCCTGCATATCCAACCCACAGCAGGAAATGGGATAGAGGTCTAATGTCAACTGCCGAGCCCCAACAACTGCAAACATCATTTTCCCAGCAGCACCATGATCAGGAACTTGGAAAGGTAAGACAGACATGCGGTAAAGACAAAAAAGGGCAGGCCTGAAGCTGTGAGTTGTCACAACATCAACACAGGTCTTCAGAAGCATTCCCAAAACTGGAATCCAGCTGTTACTGCTGTAGAAATCAAACTACCCTGCTTAAGATACTGATACTTAGCAAGATACTTCCTTCTAGCCTCCATATCCATGGAGCAAAGCTCTTAGGTCTTCTTTGGGCTCAGTTCAGTGCTGACCAGAACCTCTTATTGCTCCAACTGTACAGCCTCCCCTCCCTCACACACACACTCATGCTTCCTGTTCTGGGGATCTGTCCTCCAACACTTGACAAACCAGACAGAACAAGGGCAGTCACATAATTAAGTGCCAACACTCATGTTCCAAATGGAGGAGAAAATGAGTAAGTGACACCAAATCCAATAGCTAGCTCAAAGCAACTAAGGGAACCCAGCTGAATTAACAAGTATCAGTACTTGCTGACACAGAGCAAAAGCAGCAATTTTTCTGTAACAATTGCTTTTGTGTCAGGGCAAAAAAATGCAAGCCAGGCACAAATGCTATGCTGCTGAGAGATGGTGAAGACAGATGAGAGGAAAGAGAACTTTACTAAACGGAAACATGGCTGGAAGACCTGAACACAAACACGAGCATACCTGCTTGGTGAACAATCTCAAATCATTCACACACTGCTTTGAATAATTATCCTGCATAAACACCACAGTTACTCTTCATTACTAAGAGTTTCAGCCTAAAAAAGTTGGTTTGGGCAGCCAGGTTAGAAATACATAGTCACTCTACAGAGAAGTTTGCCCATGATCAGTTACAGCTGCAGCAGCAAGGACAAAAGCCATCAAATATGACAAGGAAAGCTGTTTTGAGCCTGCTCAACACTGCTGTTCATTAACGCCTGTGTATGTTCTCATCACATGTGGCCCTGTCTTGAAGGAAGCTTTGAAAGGCCTGGAGTCCCCCTCAGCTGCACAGGTGGAGAGACAGCAGAGCTCCAGAGATGACCACGCATTGCAACAGGGATGTAGCATGAGTCTGCTGCAAGTGTCATGAGGAAAACCCTGAGGACAAGGGTATAGTTGAGGCCCTCCTTCAGAATTCTTTGTGTAAGCCTTCCTTTGGGCCCCCAGCCTGTGGGACACTGTCCCATTAGTAAGTTATCTGTTCTTCCCTTCAACACGAGTAAAGTAACTTCCATAAGTAAAGCCCACATCAATAAATCAGGAAAGAGGATGGGGAAAAAGACTGGCTCATAAAGCTCACCTGACCTAATCCTTATCCTTGTATCAGCTTCTGCCTGCAAGAGAACAGATGAAATTTACTTACCATTCAAACATAATCTACTTAGTACTGTGCGACATGCTGATACACGTATTTTGAAAAAATCAATGCCATACGCTATCAAAATGCATCCATTAAACAGACAAAGAATCCAATAATGAAGAGATGCCAACAGCTACTGAAAAATCATAACCATGGGGGGAAGTTGGCTCTGTACCAAACTCCATTCACTGATTTTGTTGATGATCTAGCAGAAGGCAAAACCAGTACTGCTAAAGATAGTGGAGTGGTAAATAATACAGCAGACAAGGCAGAGAGACAGTAATCTCGGCCGGTCAGTGCACAGCCAGTGCAAACAGGAGGTGCAGTCATTCAACAAAATGCAAAGTCAGACACCTTCTCCCACACCATAAAGGTCACACTGGGTATGGACAAGGATTTAGAAGCTGGAATATACAGGCACTTAACACTTGTTTCTGGTGTCACACTATGACCAAATGGAATCACTCTTTTGACCTACAAACTGAGAAGTTACCCCTCATGGGGCAATGGTGGTTTTTTATGGATTTTGTAGGGCACTTGAGACAGCACAGGAAGAAGGGAAAAGCTGTATGCCACTCCTAAGAGACTTGAAGAAGTTAGTTAAGAAAAGCAAGCTCTTTGGAGTTGGTTTAAATGTGCTTTGTACTTACCTGTATCTTAACAAAAAAAATTGAATTTTGCAGATAAAGATGGTATTACGAACTCCTAGTATGGGGCGTTGGCATGGTCAATAGTGGGACTCCCACATGGCTGGAGTGTTCGGATTTTACAAAGCAATACAGAAACCGGAAAGGGTACACAGAACCACAGCAACTACTAAAAGAGAGAAAGTACCCTACACAGAGAATGTGAAGTGGCTCAGTTGGCTTCATTTCTTAAAAATAATGTGAGAGGTAAGGCAATTACAACACATAAATCCCCTCAAAGGGAGGGACTATCAGTTATTAGAGGCCTCTTTAATCTAGCACTGAATAACCCAACAAACCAGTTGCTGGAACCTAAAGGCAAACTGAAAGCAAGACACCTCTCCCTCCCACACACTCCTTTCTAGTTTGTGTTAATTAAAAAGCACCAGAAGCAGTGCATCTACCAATCTTCAGATCAAGTTTGGCTGCTCTTTCTCACTGTTATGCCCCAGTAAAACATGTATTATTAGCACATACAATTCTGAAGACTCTGAGACACAAATGTCTAGAATACAAAGAAAGTCAAACTAGACAGATTTGTCTTTAAATTATGGACCTGAAAGTCCATTCTTCAGCAGATCAGCAAGTTCACAATACATTTGAGGGAATAGATGAGAATGGGAGGGAAACATGGGTATTTAAGAGTTTCAGCTGCCCTCAGTAACAATGGCAAATGAGTTCTTAAACAAAACAAACATAAATTAGTTAGGATGCTTTTTGTCTTCAGGATTTCAACTCTTTTTAAAAAAAAACCCAGAGATTTAAGTTGTAACAAAAGGTAAAACTCTCTCTGATCACTTGTATTTACAAGCTGTCATCACTAGATTTTTTAAAATTTGCTTCTTCTGCAATGATAGAAAATGTATATACAGCATTTAGTGCAAAGACAAAACTCAAGGCTTCAGAAACCACATGGTGGAAAATACGTTGAAAAACATGGAAAGGTTAGGTGAGACAGTCCGGCTGCTGAGACAAAGTAGTATGAGCCACAGTTCACAGGAGAGTTTGGCGCTGAGGTATTTTCCACTTGGGTTTTGTCAATAAATGGGACAAGAGGTGGCTGGGGATTGGAAAAGGGATTGCTTGGTACCAGGCAGATACACAAAGGTGTTCCTCACTTTTAGACTGGATGGTTCAAATCCTGAGTAAAAACTACTACCCAGACTTCTGAAAAAGCTACTGAGTGGCAGTTCAATAACTGTGAACACTATGTACCAGAAAGAAGGGCCTCTTCTTTTGTAATAAGCCACATCAATTATCTAGGCATTGGATATAACCCTCCCCCTCCCTAATAAAGTGCCTGCAATATAAATGGCAATCAGGTCTGAACAGTATCAAAGTCCCAAATTTGAAAGGTTAAACAAACAAACAAAAAATCCCAAAGGTTTTGCTCTTACTTCAATGGGAAATGACTAGAACTAACCACTACCTTCTACAAATCCTCATCCTCTTAGCCTGCTCCACATACTCCTTCTCATCACAGAAACTCAACTCAGGCAAACGCTAACAAGACAGGCCATTTTCTTACTGTCTGCATCTTTATTCTGAAGGCTGTGATACAACAGCATCCATTTCTAATCATCCATCTTAATACACACACGTGCTCCACATGGACACCAAAGCCAAATATTCAGAGCAGGTCACAACCAAGCTGGTTCACACTGTATCTGCAAAGATCCATCTACACAGCAGCCCTTCTGCTATGAGGCACAACTGGTTTGCAGGCCAAGGGCAAGTCACTGCATGCATTAGCCCAGGCCAGTCAACATCAATATTGTTCCCAAAGTCCCCTAAGAACATGGAGCAAAATTCCTCCTGTCTCCTCTTCCCCTTACACTAGAGCAGTCTACAGGCCAAAGCAAGATTTCACATGGTCTAAGTGCTCTGAAACTCCGTGGTGATTTAGGAATGCCATGTTCAACAGCATACCACTTCTATCTCCAGCAGACAGCCCTGAGCAAACACAATTTCAAATACAGCAGCAATGTCCTACGAGAACAATAGAGAATAGAGATAAGTAAAGCACCAAGACACCAGTTTTTCTTTGAAAACATATATTGCATATGTGATCTCTTTTTTGGCATCATACAGACCAGACCATGCATTTCGCTTTTGTTTTTCAAAAAAACAACAAAACACATTGATTTCCTGGAGACAAGAGAAACAGGTCTTACCCCACAGAGCTCCTATAAACTGGGGCATTTAAAACCATTCAAATCACAGTGAGGAGATGAGACCCTGCAGGTAAATTTCGCCACGTGCTTTCCAGAGGAGGGTCTTTTCCCTCTGGTTTTACTTGCTAAGCTTTACCCTGGCTTAAAGCTGACAGCCTATCTCCTGAAACATCACATAACTCTTCAAAAGCAACAGCCAGGACAATCCCAGCCTGCTCTCAGCTTCTCCGTTTCAACCATCATAAGATTCTCCTGACTGCAGACAGCAAGTTAGCTGCTACAGAAAACTTTATTTGAAGTATTCCCTGTGCAAAAAGTAACCCCCAAAACAGATCTTTAACCTGAGAGATGCAGACTTCAACCCACTTGATGAATGGAGGAACTATTGCTTCACTACTAATTTAAAGACTCTTCCACAGCTTCAGCATGCCCAAATCTTTTGCCACCATTCATCCTTGTGATTCAGTCATCTGCTTGTCTCTCTCCAATATGCCAGCATTTTGTGGAAAGCTTTCTCTTACAACCCTGACCCAAAAATGAGCAATCATTTTGACAATCAAAATCTTCTTCTAGTGGCAAGTTATCTTCTATCTTTCCACAACTGGCAAAATACCTCACCAATACTGCACATTACTGTTAAATCAGCAGCTACACTGATGATTTTACCTGTGAAACCACAGATCAGATTTTACACACTTAAGGCATTTATTTAGCAACAACCAACAAAACTTCAATGGGAAAAATAATATACCCTTTGCATTGCTTCTCTTTATTCATGGTTCAGACAGAATTCATTAGATTCAAGAAAAAGTTCTGTGGAAACAAGGCAAAGCCTCTAGTAAATGTTTTTGATTTAAAACCACCCCAACTCCCACTCCCTTTAACCAAAAGTTACATCTTAAAATGTGGAATAGATGAGTGTGTTAGAAAGTTCATGGTGCAAAATAGAGGAGAATGGCAAAACCTCCTCAGATTTGTCAAAAAATACACCTATCCCACTTTTTACATAAACACAGTCTTCTCCCTTCCCTTTTTTCTCTCTATCCACCCTGCAACAAAAACAATATATACGAACATCAGCAGCAGCTTTGGTGATAGGCAATGATCCTTTTTGGCATCAGTCTGTGACAAGATCGTTGATTCTCTATCTTTAAATTACATCATAGCTGTGTAAAACACGCAGTGATATCCCAGACGTGACCTCTTCACATCCGCTGTCGATACCTCAGCAAGATCCAGACTGCTGTCGCAGCAAGCGCCAGGCCCGGCACAAGAATGGCTGCTAGAGGAAGCCCACCTGATTCTCCATCTCCTTGATGACCCACAGGGCCATTCTGTGGCTGCAACTACAAGGAAAAAAAAATTATTTATGTCAGAACCCATAACAAAAGAGCCTCAAGTTCTGTGCCTGGACCAGGTGGTTCTGTAAGAATGTTCAAAATTGTTTCGCCAGGTACCTGCAGACTTCACACGTGGGAGGGTGAAACAGCTTTAGACAGACTGAACTTAACTGCAGGGTGCCCAGTCACTACCTGGCACCTTCATGTCTCTGTCACTTTCTAAACTAGGACTCAAGTGGAGCAGGACACACCTCATACAGCAGAAGCAATGACACACACATACCCAGTCAGTCATCCCTTGATGCACTTGCCACCACACCATTTCCTGCTCTCTTTACCAGAAAAAAGACATCAGTAATTCTCTCTGTTTTTCTTACCTGCCTTATACACTGGTCCAGAAGACTTACTCCTTTGCTAAGGGAAGAGAAAAGGGATCTCAACCCATCTCTCCCCACCAACACGCTTCAGGTAGATCGGTATTTCTTTTGTCAACTTCCATGCTAGCTGAGTATTAAGGATTCAGCTCTTTTTATATCTAAAATGGTGCCAGTATATTTCAACTATAGCAGTCCATATTTCCTATTATTGTAAAATCATTTATGTTGGAAAAGACCTCTAAGATTACCAAATCCCACTGTTAACCCAGCACTGCCAAGTTTACCATTAAACGAAGCACCACATCTACACAATTTTTAAATGCCTTCAGGGATGGTGACTCAACCACTTCCCTCAGCAGCCTGTTACTGTGCTTGACAACCTTTTCAGTGAACAAATTCGTAATACCCAATCTAAACTTCCCCTGGTGCGACTTGAGGATGTCTCCACTTGTCCTGCCAGTTGTTGCCCGGGAGAAGAGGCCAACCCCCACCTGGCTACACGCTCCTTTCAGGCAGTTGTGGAGAGTGAGAAGGTCTTCCCTGAGTCTCCTTTTCTCCAGGCTAAACACCCCCAGCTCCCTCAGCTGCTCCTCATCAGACTTGTGCTCCAGATCCTTCACCTGCTTCATTACCCTTCTCTGGACACGTCCCAGCACCTCAATGTCTGTCTTGTAGCTGAGGGCTGCACTCATATTTCAACACTAACATGAGAGATGGCCTCTGAAACAAAAGGAGTTCTCTCTCCAGTAAGATTTTGGCCACTGAAATAAAACTGGACAACTTGAGATTCTGTCTTCACCCACAAACCTTTACCTCTGAGAAAGGAGATCAGTGAGCAAACACAACATACTCCAGCAAAACAAAGACCTGGGGACTTCTCCAAACTCACCTCTTCACTGATATGGTTGCAAAGTAATACAAAGACAATTACAGCCGAGGCAATGAGAGAAGGTCATGTAGGTCAAACAAAATTTTTACATGCACATATCACACTGAGCACCCGGACACAGTACTTTTCTTCCTCATGAAAGAGCCACCAATCATAGAAACCAGTCTCTTTCTGGGCCAGAAATAACCCTAAGAAACAGGTAAAACATACCCTGCGCTGAATTTTCAGAGACACATGACAGCCTGCGTTCCTGAACAGTTCCACAGCATCCTTGTGCCGCAAATCCTTCAAGTCTTTGCCATTGATCTAGCAAAAAAGGAAAAGGAGAACCAGATGCTGAAGGTACAAAAAAGCAAATTTTTAACAACACGGGCTACCATAGAAGGATAAGACATAAAAATCTTCATCTTTCACATAATTCAGCATTTGGGGCATGATACCATAAGCAGAAAGATCCGAATGAATTAAATCATTCATTCATTCATCCATATTATAGATATGTTTTTATATGCTGAGACAGAACATGAGAAACTCCAAGCAAAAAACCACAGGGGTACTGAAAAAAACTACCTAGAAGTAAGATAAGAATATAAGACCACAGCTGTGTCAATAGCAGCTTCTGATGTTGTTGCTTTACTGGAAACAAATCAAAGGTGTGATTCTGACAGCTAATGAAAATAAAAGAGCAGCTACAGAAAAATTATTATTTTGAGTCTCTTCCCTTGTTTCCTCTACTGGTGTACCTTTGAAACCTCTCTGTTTGAGAGAGTGTTGTAAACACACAATTATAAGCATACTGATGTAACAAAACCAACCAAAAAAAATTACTTAAACACTTATTGGCATCCACTTGCAAGTGTTAGGATTTTTCTTAATTTAAAATAATATATCATGGCACAGGGTTTTACAACCTACTTGATTTCATTCACTAAGTGATTATATTCATCCTACTTTTTTATTTTCATCCCCATTACCCCTAATTGTATCCCCTAAGACCACATCCAGTGCCTCCCTTCTCTTCATATTTAGATATCCCAAACACAAGTACGTAAATATTAAACTGTCAGGAAAAAAGAGAATAATATTCTCTGTTTAACTCAATATCACTTTCTGGATCTTTAATATGCTTCAATTAGTGCAAGGTAGTCTACAGAGGCTAAAAAGATTACACATGGAACATAATAAGCAAGCATAAAATAAAATTAGGGAGTATAAAAAGGTTGTGTGTCATACAAGGAGAGGCTACTTCTTCACCCATCACTTTGTAAAGCTTATTTCTTACATGATTACCAGCTATCTGAAGAACCAGTGAGTGTGAACATCAGCCACCTGAAAACATTGTACTAAAGGAGAAGCAGCCTATGTTACCCTTGAGGAGCTGAAATGAAGAGAAGAATTTTACAGCCTAAAGGTTTTATAGTCTAAAAATCCCCCTGTGCAAAAGGATCAAAAATCATGGATTACCAGTCAAAAAATGTAAACTGAAGAGGTGGAAAACCTTTAGTTACATATGTGTAAATGATAATCCACTGTGAGCAAGAGAAGGTCTGATGGATTCTATAGCCTTAGAGTGGCAAGTCACAGAGGAAACACAAACACAGCACCACGAAGCATTTCAGAGGCAAATCAAGAAAGCAGAAGAGATAAGCCCATGTGTAGAGGCACTCACCTCCCTAGTGCTCAAAGCTCTCCCCAGATCCCCAAGACAGCTCCTCCATGGAGTTTGTTTGGCATCATCTAATTCACTCACCACATCCTTCCTCTCTCTGTGCACTGTGATGGAAAACCTGCCTCTCATATCACATCACTGACCAAGAACACAGGGGGCAACAGAAGAAAGTGCTTACCGCTAAAATTTTATCTCCTTCTTGTAATCGGCCATCAAGGTAAGCTGCCCCATCCTTTTTGATCCGGCTGACATAGATGCTGCTGTCATTGGCAATATACTGCTGATCTGTCCCACCAACAATGTTGAAGCCCAAGCCTAATGTAAGCCAAAGAGAAAGCTCATGAGAAAAAGCTCAAAGCTTCAAACACTCTTGCTGTCTTGCTTGCTGGGGACTGCACCCTCCCACGCTGTCTTGCTTTCAGCGCCATACAAAAACTCACAGCACACAAATCTGCATCATCCTTTCCAACCACCTTCCCCACTGTCTAGAAAAGCCATTCTCATGAAACTGGTCTTGAAAGCAGAGGAGAGACACGAAATGCCTGAGGACCCCAGACGCTTCATTACCCAAAACATCTGTGAGCTGTTTTCAGGTGGGTGTTGGGGACTACTGAGAGACATGCCATCATTTCTGAGACGCCGCTTCAGCCCTCAGCAGGGATACACTTCTTCAGCACAGGATGAAAGAAAAGGAAAGTATTCTGCATTTCACATGAGGTTATAGTAAATCACTACCTTTGAGCTAAAAGAAATCATCTCTGACAAGCGTTTTGTGAGCTGGGAAACAGGATAAGGAAAGGCGAGGAGCATGAGACCCCGTCTAATGAGGACACAGGCAAGCAGAACTGTGCTACCAGCCTGAGGGCACCTAGAGCTCAGGAGGCTCCCCCTCCACATCTCAGGAGCTGGAACTGGTGTGCTCTGCCTCCAAGAATAAGATTAGGTTACATGAAGCTGCTTCAAATTGTATACAATCACTTTGTTCTGTTTCATGAATTCAAACATTACAGGAAATAAAGACGAAGTTCACAGACTTAAAGCAAAACAAAAAGGAATACACATACATTTTACAGAACTGATGTCCACTTCACATTTTTGCCATTTTGTATTATTCTTTAAAGGAAGCCTCAGTTACAGATATCAAGATGGATCCAGCTTCTGGATTGAAGTTAAGACTTCTTGCTTCATCAAAACCCAGAAGAACAAATTGAATTTAAAGTCTGGAAACCTAAAGATTATGAGAGCACATTCCCCATTGTACATGCAGCTAAGTTCCTCTCTAAATAAAAATGCATGACAAGGGACAGGAAAGATTCCCTAAGAGGCTTGCAATGAAAAAAGAAAGAAAAGCCAAAGAGAAAGGGAAAAAAAAAATCAAATACACAATCAAAGTAAACGGAAAAAAAACCAACTTTTTTTTTTTTTCTGACATAAACTAGTCATCCAAAAGCTATTGTCAAGAACAGCTATGAGCAAGTTCTGCCCACGTTCAGCCAGGCTGATTTATTTGTTTTCACTTTCTTTCTTATTTTCTCTCGAAGTTGGGACTGGAAACCTTGGGAAGGAGAGTTTCAAATGAAAGTAAAACCACCTTGTGCCTGCTGGGAAGCAGCATTTTAAATTAGTCACAGGAGATCAAAGCATTTACAAAATGAGTCATGCTATTTTAAGTGTGCATCTACAGGTGGGAAGTAAAGAAATATTAGCAGCAATTTTGCCACACCTTTTTTTTCCTTCCCTTCCTGGCAGCTTCAGACAAGTGAGGAAAAAAATGAAAGCAAGAGAAAGTTGAAGAAATACTGACATTTCAACTAGAGTAATATCTATTCCAAGAAGGGCCAGGTGTGCACAGTAATACACCTTTCAACAGAAAATTAAAAGAAAAAAATTTCAAATCCACATTCCTAAAAATTACTTGCCATAAAGCCAATAACCTAGGAAAGGGGGAAATCAATACTACAGAAAGTATAAGGTTTAATCAACACTTATTAAAAAGCCAGAAAAAAGGAATCAGGGTCTCAGAACACATTGATTCTCTCTCATATATAAAACCCCTCAAATAGGTATAACTATATGAAAAAAAAAGTATACACTTTGTAACTTTTTACCCACGACTGGAAAAATAATCAAGAGTCACAGCTTTCATCAGCAGAGGCAGATCTTCGTGACAAAGAGGCAGCAGTTCGTGCTAGACCAAGTTAAGTATTCACAGGGCTTTTTCACTCTGTCTTTCCTTTCCAGCACTCAGACTTCCACTCTGCCTAAAAATATCCTCCCTATCAATCCTCAAGCTCTTTGCTATTCTCTCCCTTCCAGTTCACGCAGCCACAGAAAGAGACACGGCACAGCTGGAAGAAAAGGAGTAAGGAGAGGAAGAGAGCACACAGCACTAAATCTCTTGTCTACAAGGGACCAGAAGCAGAATGGCAGAGCTTTAAAAGCAGGCTCTGGGCTAAACTTCTGACCCTCCCTGAGGCTGCAGACCTCCCTATGCCTCACTTACCCTCCCTGGAACTAAAGAAGTCCCTCAAAAAGGCCTTTAAAAAAATCATGACTGGCAGGATTAGGAAACAAGAGATTGAATACAAGAAAATTTGAAAGAGAGACAAATACACACTGTCCTGCCACTGGAAATACATTCACAACCTATGCAAACTTTTACCAGACATGTCTAGCATCAGACCTATTTTAAAAGTTGCAGTCAAAACTCCAATTAAAGAGACTACAGTATCCAATTGTACTTCACAGATAAGTGTTTTGTTCCTTCCACAGAAACTAATAATAATTCACACGGCAAGTGCATTAAGGCCATAAGGGGCTGTAGGACCTTCAACTCAAGTAACATAGTTAGAAACCTAACTCTAAAGATGCACAGCCCATTTCAGTGACTAGTCAAATGCTGCTCATGGTAATCGAGACTGAAATCACAGTGGCCACATTCAACACCATTGTCAACTCTGCCCTTTAACATTCCCTTACACCTTCCTTAAAATTTTAGGTCCCCAGATGTATGGAAACAGCCTTTATCTGACACAGTTTACACTGACAAGCACAGCTTCATTAGCTTAAGCTCATGGCTATGCAGGTAGGGCTATACAGCCTTCAGACCAGAAGCCCAATCTGGCGAGCAGGGAGAGGCAAAGGGCTGCTCCCTGGGCTCACACCCTCTGGGTTCTGATCACCAGCACGAGGGCCAGGACCAACTCCAGCCCTGCAAGGGACTACTTTCCACCCCAGAGAAAGGAAACACACATGCCAACAACATGGAAGCTGGGGGTCTCTAGGGAGCCCATGGAGCCAAGGCTGGCCAGCAGCCGCACCCAGCAGTTGTGCAGAACAAAAGGGCTGCCACGTTTTCGTGCATGCTCGTTTTAATTACAGAGAAAGCCTCACACACCTAAGTACAAGTCTAGCTCCAAAAGCCCCCTGGAGCCTGCCATTCTCTATAGCCAAGATTTTGCTCCAGAGCTGTACATTTGGTGCCAACTTGCCTCACTTCTGAAAGTGTGATCTGAATGGCACCATAAATCCTGTAAAAACACAAGGTTTCCATGAGCGCACCTGCTGTTGTGATATAAAAAGCAAAGCCAAAAAACTGCCCCACGAACTGCCCTATTCCCTCTTCCTTTCAGCCTATGCTCCTCTCTCTCACCACCCCAAAGCCTCTCAAGGGACGCTGCACAGAGAACGCCAAGTTGACAGTACACGGCATGGCCACTTGGGTATATGATTTTCAAATGGCCCCTGACTCAGGGTATCCAGCGGGGCTGGGCGCTCAGCGGCTGCCGCCTCACTTGGAAGCAAGAGGAGCTCCACCGGAGATGGCAACTTTCTGGGAAAACCAGAGGCGAAACCAGAGGCGAGTTGTCCGCAGGGACACCAGCCTCTACCGGAGCTCCCGCAGAGGACCGACCCTGACCCAGCCAGCTCTCCCTCACGCAGGGCACGAGCTTTTTCCGCGGCAGCGTATCCGCCACGGCTCTTCCCAGGGGCCCGCCGCGGCAGGGGAGGCCGCTGGGCCCGGCACCTCTCGGCGCTGCGCTTCTATCCTCCCCGCCGGGACCGTCCTTCCGCCGCTTCGGTGCCCGCCACGGCCGCCCCGCCGGCCGCCGCCACCCCGCGCTTCCGCTCCGGCCTCCCCGGGGGCTGCGCAGGCCTCGGCGCGGCCGCCCCGGCCCGGGAGGCGCCGCGGACCCGGCGCGGAGAGGCTGCGCCCGCCTTACCTGAGGGTCTGCGGGTAAGGCTGATGATCTCCTCGGCGTAGCCGCCGCCCGCCACACTGCCGTTCATGCTGCGGCCTGAAGGAGAACTCGGCTCCCGGGGCAGCCGCTCTCGCCTCCTCGGCCGCCGCCGGGCCGCGCCGCGGAGCGCTGGGAGTTGTAGTCAGTGCGGCGGGAAGCGGTGCCAGAGCGCGTCCCCCGCGGGACGGGGCTGCTCCCACCGGCGCCCTGGGGCCGCCCGCCACCGGCGCTCACCGCACAGGCGGAAGAGGAGCGGGCCCAGGGCAACCCAGCACGGCGTCCTCCTGCCCCCCGCACCTTCCCTGGCCCCTGCGCGGCAGCTGTGCGTGGCCCTGCCTTGCTCCCCAGGCTGGAGCTGGTTTCCTTAGGAAGGTTAAGCAGTAGGCCATAGTTGCCTGGGGTAGGCATAGCAGAGAAGGAGGGGGATGTATGACCTGTTCCCAGCCCTTTTAACTGTCCTCACAGCAAACCGAAAAAGAGATCAGACAGTGCTGGGCAGGAGCAAAAGCCCAATGCAGGCAAGTAGCACAGAGAGCATTCATGCCAACGCCAGGCTACCTTGCAATGCAATAAAGTGATCTAGATTCCGAAACACAAATGGTGCATAGGATTACTGTGCCACTGCTGGGGCAAGAAATACTTATCTAGGTCTTGTAAAAGGTGTTTGGTTTGAGGATTTGAGAAATTTCCTCAGGACGCTACAGAAGAGATAATTAACCTAGCAGTAAAGGACAAAGTAGTTCAACTTGCTATCTAACAGAGGAGCCACTTGAACCTGGGGCTCTACCTCAGGGTTTATTGAACCAATAGATTATCGAGAAATAGACAGCAGGGAAAAATTTATCCTTATCTATTTCAGCACATGGTATAAGTGTGTCAATACAGACAATGACAACAGGGAACAATGAAGAGGCCTGATTCAGGTTAACCCCTGACTTCTTGTCACTATGAGGACAGCCACATCTACATGCTGCAGGAACTTCTCTGATGAAAATGAGGACCAGCTTATCTGGTCTTCAATGTTACACTGCCATTTTGTTTGTTTGGTATTGCAGTAAAGATAAAAAATATTTTTGACTGCATTCCTTCCAAGATTATCTGCACTTTTGGATTCCTGAATTTAATAGGAAGAGACAACCTGGGCACTGGATCTCTGAATGCTACAACATCAATGCTTAGTGCTAAACTGAGTGTGGAACACCTGCCTCAGAGGTGGGAGACAGGCATTCAAGGTCCAGTTACACTTGCAATGATGAGCAAAACCATGACTCGTGTGATAGACTTTTTTGTTGTTGCTAAGTAGTGTTTGCCCTAAGTTGAGGACTTTTCAGTGTCTCATACTCTGCCAGTGAGGAGGTGCACAAAAGCTGGGAGGAAGCTTGGCCAGGACAGGTGACCTAAACTGGACAAAGGGATATTCCACACCATAGAATGTCATGTCCAGTATATAAGCTAGGTGAGTTACCCGTAAGGGGGCCAAACACGTTCTGGGATGGGCTGGGTATCAGGCAGCATGTGGTGAGCAATTGTACTGTGCATCACTCGTTTCTCTTGGGTTCTGTTACTCTCACTCATTATTATTATTATTATAATATTTTAATTTGTTTCCATTATTAAACTGTTTTTATCTCAACCCACAGGGTTTACCTTTTCTTTCTGAATCTCTGTCCCACTGGAAGGGGTGGGAGGAGAGTGAGCAAGCAGCTGCAAGGTACTTGGCAAACTCCTTCTAGATACACAGTGTTCCTTAGCAGCAGTTTAATGTATTGTAGAGATGACAGTCTTGGCTTAGAACAAAACCAGTTTTATCTTGATCTGAGACAACTGCAATATTAAGTGTTTTTAAAAGTCTTCTTCAGCCAGGAAGAGATTTCAAACAAGAAACATGGCTATACTGTTGTAACTTAGTCCTAGGCAGCTCCAGGCTTCAATAGGCCTGACACATATTAACAGCTACCTAAGACCTTAATACCCTTATTACACGGCACAGACCATTTCACAGAATCAGAGAATGGTTTGGTTTGGAAGGGACCTTTAAGATCATCTAGTTCCAAACCCCCCTGCCATGGGCAGGGACACCTTCCACTAGTCCAGGTTGTGTCTTCTTATTTCCTCCAGCACCATTTCATGTACTATACCGACCCGCATCTCTTGGGAGCCAGTGCAGCAACATCTGCAAGCTGCCTCCTCATGTACAAGTGAAGTTGGTTACACATTAACCAAGTTCTAGCATCCATTTAAAGCATTTTAAAATGCAGTTAGAACCAGGAGGGGGAAAAAAAGGGAAACCGGAAAGATTGGGACTGAACTTAGACTTACACGTTCATAGCACCTTCAGAGTAGTGGGACATTTCTAACAAACCACCAGAAATATCAAGTTTTTCATTGCTGTGTTGAAATCAGAAACAATATTTTCAAGGAGAAAACCTCAGCAAGGGAGCTCACACATTTTATAAAACATAGACTAGGTTTGTTGGGATACATGTTTGTCTTGCTCATATGGCCCAAGAAGAAATGGGAGAAAAGTGTACAGAAATACTCCTATCCAAAGCTCACTGAAAGCCTCCTCCCAATTAAGTCCTGGTTTTTCAGAACAATCTGTAAGCATAGAGAAAAACAGAAACTACAGCATTTTATTACTTTATCTTTCCCAGAACTGCATTTGCAAGTAAGCTTTCTAGCCTAAATTGTACTTTCATTTACACCTCTGTCTCTTCAGTATGCAGGTCTGTAAATAAGAACTCCCTGACTCTGGTTTTTCTCTGTCTCATTATAGATCTGTACTTGGCAATTTATAGTATACTATTGATCAACAATGGCAGGCCATCAAGGTGACAACCTGAAACTTCTGCCATTCATTTTGTATTTAAAAAGCAAAGTAAAAAAAGTCTGAGTAGGTGCTAGTTGTGCATAGATAGCTAGAAGGTGCTGCGTGTAGTGCTTTTGTTACTTTTTATCCCCACATTTCAATTAATCCACATCTCTCTTGTCTGTCACCCATTTCTTGTTTGCAACACCTGAATTGCAATTGCTATTTCTCAGAGGATACCCCTCCCACTCCCCTAGCCTCTCTGAAGATCTCTGGTTATGAGGCATAAATTTGGGCTGTTAGTCAAGGGGCAGTTATCTTGCCTTCTGATATAAATGCAGGACTAAGTTTTCATCATCTAATCAAAACCATCCATGTTTTATCATGGCGATAAGCACAGCCTGCTAAAGAAACAATGTGTCACCTCATTTCTGCAGACAAGTACAGATAACTATTTAAGGGCCCATTTGCTCTAGACAAAGAGCTGTGAAAAACTGAATCACATGATTTGTATTTCACATCCCATCATAATGTAATTGCCCTTTTTGGATACAGGACACACACAAAAAAATACACATTAAAAAATTACAGGAAAACGCATATTCTAAAAACATTAATTATATATTTGGGAGGCAGCAAGAGTTGAACATCATTATTTGTAGAGTCACCAACATCTTTCTTCCCAAATGTTCCCAGGTGTTAGGGTACTTATCCTATCCTTATGGAATATTTGCTAAAAGTGTGCTCTTTGCTTTCTAAATACAAGTAATCTTTTGTTAGCAGACAAGTGCATTATAGCCCTTTACCCTGAAACACCTTTAAAAAAAAGTTTTCACTGTGATCTGGACTAGAGACTCCTCTTCATGCTGATCTGATAGAAAGGTCTAGCTACTGCTGTAATATAAATAATAAAAATAAAACTTATTGAATGGTATTTCCATGTCCCTCATATTTTTCAGAAGTTGGACATATTTTATGTTGTGTTTAAAAAATGAAAACTACAACGCTTCTGTGTGGCACTCCACAGAGCTGCAAGGACACATTCAGTCATAGTTGAAGAAAGAATCACATAGTAAACCACGAGAAACCCCCTGAGATAGTCAGATAAAGTATCTATCAAATATTGCAGGAATTGTAGGTGGGGCAGACTTGCAGAATAGTTCCAAATACTTTAGAAATTCAGTTAACTTGGGGAACCCCACAGACAGCTCCTCTTAGCGACAATAAAATACACAGCTCTTCTCAGAAGCAGCCAGCAGTCAAGACACCAGAAAACTTCCAGAAAATAAAAACAATTTGTTCTTGTGAAATGGCAGATTCGGTGTCACTACACTGTTGATATATATATTGTGGCTCAGAAATGTAATGCTTACTGGTGTGATCTGGATAATCCTTCTCTACTCTTTCACAAAAGGAAGACCCTGTTCCCCTGTGATCTACCTCCTTCCTGAAGGGCTTCTCCCTGTAAACAGCTGGAAGCGCTTGTGAAACAGACACCTGCATCTCACTGCAATACCTGTTCCTTGCCTGTTTGTGTGTCACAGATGTGAATTAAATCACAGAAATACAGAATGGTTTGCTTGGAAGGAGCCCAGTGGAGACTGAAAGTGCAATTTTTACTTTCTGGTTGTAAACGATTGACAAAAGATGTTCACTAACATCTCTCTCACTGAACTGAAGAAAACATTAGGTGAAGAAGGAAATTGAAGCAAAGAACTTATCTACACCTGTTTTAAGAAGTTTTCATTTTTAAACTGTTGGTATGAAGCATAAACACAATACCTGCAGTTTACTTAATTACATCAATTTAAGAGCTCAGGGTACAAAGAACAGCTTGCCTTACTGCCTGCATTTATTAACTTAAAAGAAATAAACAGAGATAACATTTACTCTGCATTTAATGATATCACATGAGATTAGAGCTGCTCAGAATCTGTTGAATTATTTTAATGAGTTATCAGATGGCTCTGCTAAAGGGAGATTTCCTCAAGAGCATCCAAAGCTACTGCTTTTCAACGTTTGGTGGACTTTGACCCACCAGCAGGCGAGTCTCCTTTAGGAACTTCTGTTTTTTTCAGTCTTTGAAACAACTGCAATTTTTTATGGAATTGGGCCTTTACCTCCATAAGCCGTCCCTCTATTTCCTGTTTATAACGGATGGTAAGGGCTACTCCAAGGATACATAAAGAAAAAAAACCAAATAGTATTAGTCTTACTTTTGCTCTCTGAGGCTTCCTGGCGGGAGGGGGTCCACTGTCAATGCTACCTCCAAATCCTTCAAATCGACAATATGGAGGAGCCCAGCCATACTTGCAATGACAGTTTTTACGATTGTTACACACTCCTCTGTTATGACACTTTGTCATGTTACAGTCGTACTTCAGCACTAATACACTCATACACGTCCTGTTGATACAAAGCATATCACTACCACATGGTGTGCCATCTTCCACAGCTCCCACATCTGCTCTTGGCATCCCTACGTGATAGTCAAGACCCCAACAATTTTTATCTCGAACAGGAGTTTGGATTAGCGTTACATGGTTCTGCAAGAAAGGTAATTTGGCTATGTTTTCACACTGAATCCTACCACATAAGATATTCTCAGTACTGCATTTTGTAAAATGGATATTGTCACGAATACCACAGTTCCCAAACCGGTCACCTTGAGTATTCACTGCTTTGAAGCAATCTAAAGGAGCAACCCTGGCTTGTTTGCCAAAGAGATGCTGGCACTGCTTACTGTGGGAAGAACATTTTCCTTGATAGCAATAAATACCATTTTCGCAAGGGGTTCCATCTTGTAGGTATACATCCAGTGGGCACTGAGGGGAAATCCCATTGCAATACTCTGGCAGGTCACAGCTGCCAGTACTTGCTCTGCAGAGTGTCCCTGCTGGAAGTACCTTACAGTGCTTGCAGCATTTTCCAGACGCACAGACCGAACCTGCAGTAAATGTGCAGTTTTTACGGCAACAAGGATCCCTTCTGCAGTTTGCTGGTGAACCACAGTCACATTGCTCTCCACGTTCTACTATCTTATTCCCACAGTATTCACGTGTCTTGGGGTAGAAAGTGCCAGGTTCTGGTGGTTGACGAAGGCACTCAGCGCCACTTCCAAGCCGGTCAAAGTACTGTTTGTAACTGCAGTCACTGAACGAATCAGTGTCAGCATTGTTTTCATACATAATGCATGTCTTGCGTCTGCATTTACAATCTGGTGTATCATGGCTCATCCCAAGATTATGGCCCAGCTCATGGACAAATGTGACAAAAACTCCAGATAACTTTTTCTCAGTGAAGGAAATAACAGCCGATGACCAGTGGCTATCACACACTGTCCCTATATATGCCAGTCCCAGGCTGCTTCCAAACCTCTGAAATGCAAATAAGTGAGCAACATCATGGTACATCCGATGGTACAGGTTTGACTTTCTCCAGCTGTTAAAGTCACTAAGTACCTTGGGAATAGAGTTAGTAATGTTTATAAAGTTGCTTTCAGTCCAGATCTCCAGTCCTATAAGAAACAGCCGGACAGAAAGCTGTTTGTACATAATGTCGCCAACATTGATGACTTGCATGACGTGCTTCAAGACTTCGGATTTGCTCCTGCCTGACTTCACAAACCGCACGTTGTCCACGACCACTACCATCTTCACATACCTGATGTGTGTCCACCAGTCCTTCAGCCTTTCGTTCTCCTCCCATGCCTTGGGAGCCTTGAACCACGGCAGCACAGCCTTTTGTTGCTGCAGCACCTCCGGCGTCAGTCCGCAGCTGGGTCCCTCGGGGGTGTTGGCCTCTTCCATGCGGTAGACAATGTGCCGAAAGGCCGGATCATTGGGGACAGGCTCGATCTCGTAGGTATCATCCTCCACCCAGAGCACGCCGTGGAGGCCCCTGCCGCAGGTGCTGAGGGCCACCAGGGAGCCGGGGCTCCCCAGCACCTCGCCCTGGTAGAAGCAGTTGTCCCTCACGAAGGGGTGCTCCTCCCGGCGGGCCCCGTCCCGGCCGTACGTGACCAGAGTGAAGGGGCGGGAGACCAGGCCCCTCCTGGGCTGCAGGCGCAGCACCCGCGGCCGCCCCGCCACGTTCAGCCAGTAGGAAAGGGCCGGGGCGTCGTCGCCGGCCCGGGGGCTCAGCTGCCGCGGCACCGTCACCCACGCGGCGCGCGGCTCCGCGGCCCCCCGCCCGAGCGGGGATAGAACCTGGAAGGGCCCAGCCCGGGCGGAACCGGCCCGAGGCTCCAACTGCCGCCGTG
>VXBT01010230.1:550575-585121 GCA_013400235.1 Oriolus oriolus | reverse complement strand
CGCTCCCCGGGAAACGGCACCTGCGGCCGCGGCGCATTGCCGAGCGCTGCCCGGGCGCCTCCAGAGAGCCCACCCTGCCCTTTGAGCCAGGACAGAGGCTCTCGTGAGGAGGAGCGAGTAAATTAGCCTCCCACAAACACATTCCCAGCTTTTAATAATCTTCATTTCAAATTAATGGGTACTTCTCCTTCTGAGCAGACATAGCAAGGACAGCCCCCAGTTCAGCTTCACACTCTTTGTCACAGATGTTTGGGTAGACCATAAGTGGGAAATCCTATTTTAAAATCTCAAAAGGCTGGGTTTTGCTTTTTTTGCTGTTTTTATTACAGGATAATTTGTGAGTGGACATCAGAAACAGGCTATTTCAGCCCAAGAGAATATCTGGAAAGGTTTAGAGTCTGCAATGAAAAAGTACAGAAATACTCCCTGTGGTGACCTTAGCATGTACCTTACTATAGCTACTACAGCATACACACCCCCCATGAAAAAAGGTAGAACCAGGGGGGAAATCACTTCCACTACATTCTATAATATAGATGCAGACTAATAGTACCAAGTATAAAAGCCTCAAGCCTATCTACACCACAGCTGCTACATACCTACAACAACACACCTTAATTACAGCACTTACGCAGCAGCCATTTTCCCACATCATGTCCTTTCTAAAGACTTGTGATTGCACAGCAATGGAAGGAGAACACTTACAGGTGGATCTACCACTTGGCTGCCATCCCTATTTTGGGGTATAGCTCCATCACAACACAACCATAAGACAGTGATCTGGATTGTGGTAAGACAGGGTGTCCTGTGCAACACAGCTATGCACGCTGGTTTTTTGGCACATAGCACTGGGATTCAGCATAGCCACAGCTGTTACCGTTTGGGAACTCTTCACAACGTTCTTTTCAGCACTGCAAGCACATTTGGAATGAAGTCCAACCTGCTATGGCCCTTATCTTTCTCAGCTGCAGGAGGTGTACCCTTCTACCATCCCATACGGATCTCAGGAATCCTGCCTTTTGGCACCAGCTTCTGTGTGCTGACCATCACCCTGGCACAGGCAGCAACACTTAACATTTCAAACTACCTGAGACGGGAACTGCCCCTCAGGAGGCTGGGCAGTGAAAGAAGAAGCTGGCAGAATGCTCAGAGCCTCCTTCTGCTGCCTCGTGCCCCAGGGTCCTGAGTGGGCTTGTACCTTATGCTGGGCACATGGCAGGCCTAACTAACAGCTGTGGAGGTTACCAACAATAGTCCAAAGGTGCTTCAGATTCTGTGGTTTGGTACCTTGCTCATTCCTTGCAAACATGGCCAGCATTAGCAGCATACACCTTGTAATACACTACCTCAGATCAAAGGAGTGAATACAGGATGCCTGCTTCTATTAGGATCCATACAGGAGGATCTTTCTAGATATCCATCCAAACTCATGACCTGTTTTAGCCTTAGATTAATTTTCTTATTATTTTTAAAATTATAGAAACTGTTTCTTGTGAAGTCTTTTATGTGCAGCTAGTTGTTGAATCACTGTCCACTACTTTTCAATTACCAGTTTTGCATTTCAGTATGTGAACTACGTCAGATTATGTCTTTTGAAATAAATATAACCCAGACCACAATAATGGAAAAATCCTGTTACATAATCTGTGTGCAGTCTGTAGTACTATTTTTAAATGCATACTTCTGCTGTGTGATCACTCCTCAAATTATACAAAAGACCCTACTAAATCACTCTGCCAATTTGCAAGAGTCATGTCTTACCACCCCTACCATCCCCCGACTTGAAGTTGCCTACTACTTTCTTTCTCTCTTAATATAAACATGGCTATATAATTAGGACTAGAAAATACTCAGGTTCCACTGTTGAACTCATGACAAGTTCTTGGAAGGAAGTGTCAATGCAACTTTGTGACACTGTGTTCAGCATCTAAGCAAGTCCTTCACCATCAAGCTTACATAAAAAGGGATCACACTGTTGTGTTCAGGTTACCAGAGCCTTGCATTTCTGTATTTTGATCAGGTAAAGATCAAAGGGAAAGGAGGGAAAGATTCCCATTATACGACAATGAACAGGTTGGAAGGAAAAATGACTGACCTTACAGTGGAGCAAGAAAAAATGTCACAATCTGAAGCTACTTCGACTGCAGAAACTGGCTTTCTCATGAGTGTTTTTCAATTTTTTTTCAATCTTGTAGCTCCCTAGAATTTCCAATGAAGGTGCAAGTTCCTGTGGAATTGAATCCTAGCAGCAAGAGGTTTCCTTTTCTCACTTGTCTTCTCTTGAGTCTTTAGGAACAGGTCACAAAACACCAGCAGCCTTGTGGACCACAGGTTGAAATTTACTGGCAGAAAGAAATGAAGCCTTCAGACTGCTGAGATCAATAATACATCATAACTCATCCCACTGGGAAAATTTTTCCCCACTACCCATCCACCTATGATCCACATTTTAGGCTACAGGACACATTAGAGACCATTTGTTCGTTCTGTGCATGATTACATGACCAAAGCAACACTTTATAGAAAGTTCACTCTCCTGTCCAAGAAAAAAAAACCTGTCTTGAACCTCGAATGCCTAGCTACCATTTGGTTTGCTATTGAAAAATTATTAAAAACAACCCTCAAAAAGTGTATCACATCAGCTTTTGTTCAGAAACCATCTGTTGGTCAGTGAAGCCAGTCTATCTGCGTAACACATCTTCACCCTTTTTCTCACAGGGGACCTCCATGTCTCAAAATAAAGCTAATCTATCCCCTTTGCCTTGTCCCTCCTCTCGCCTATATCCTTCTTGCTCCAAGAACAGCTTGCTCTGGCAAACAAAATGTACTGACTGACCAGAGGGCATCTAACTTTCTTTGCTAGGGAAAGGTTACCAAAATATGAAGTATGGGGGCAGAGTGGCAAAGAGGAATGTGTGAGAGCAACATATAGCCTGGTCACACCTTACTCAGAGAAAAGATGACAAAGACAGTATTTCTGCTGCACCTGAGACACCATTAGCTTTCCACAGTAAACCTAGGTAGCTAGAGTGCCCCTTTTCCTACCATCTGGCTGGATTTTTGCATGCACCTGTACATAGACACACATGTACATACAAACATGTGTAGCTGTTCATGGGTATATGTGGATACTGAAATGCTAGCAGAACTTCTCAGCTTCTTCCATTAATTCTGTGAGAATTTTTCCTTTACCACACAAGTTATGAAAACAGTAAGACAGGTTTTGTAAATAACCTTCACATCTGGTGTTTTTTAAGTTCTGTTTATAGTACGTTGAACAAACAGTTTGAAGTGGGTGTCTAGGACTTTAGCCAATCACCCTAGGACAAGTGTGAACACTGTCCAATGGTTTTATGGAACTAGGATATATAAATGGTATTGTAAATTAATAAATAATTCATTCTCTCGCCAAACTTCCGTGCTGCTGCATCATTTGATCCCTGCTAATACAGCCACAGGTATACAAATATTTACATGTACATTCAGGCTCTGAGGAGAACTGTTTCTATTTGAGTTCCAGGTAATTTTCAGCTACCTCATGATTTAGGCAAAGAAAAGCCCTTTTGAAGTCTGAATGGTTATTATCTAAGAGCAAAAAGTAGAGATAGTTCTCTTGTACAACCAAATCTCTCCTTTATACAGAAGAAAGTGACGCACAACCAAAATTCAGAAGTGCTTACTTCTTTCCCTTTCATCTACAAGCTTTACAAATACTGAACATCCTTTGGAAGGACTTCGGACTTCAAAGTCAGGCTCTAAACCAAGAGAGAAAAGGCTTAGACTCTCAAGCACTGGAAAACATTACTGACTACAAGATAACATCTCAACAGTAATATCTGACATAATGTCACTTCAGCAAGTTAATATTCTAGCTCACTTAACTGATAAAATTATTTGAGAGTACCTGGTCAGCAAGTAAGAGGATCAGAAGATATTTCAGTGCCTCATACAGCAAACCTTCAGCACTGGACAGCTACTAAGAAATGGACACACCGGTAACATCCCTTACTGCTTTATAATGTAACTCGCTCAGGGAAAGATCATTCCCCTGGAAAAGGCTTACCACATTCAAATGCTTGTTTCATGAATGGAAGCCATTTTCTATCCTCTCAATAGCTTAGATGCTGGCGCTTTAACTCCGATGGGATCAGACCAGGAATCCATCCTTTTTAACGCCCTCTGACACCAGCCAACACCAGGTATTTCCGCAGAAGGCAAAAAGGCTGCTGCTAAGAGATGTAGAGGTGAAGAGAGCCTGCCCCGTCAAGTTCCACCCTTATCTCTGATCAGCTCAAATTCTGAGCATGGAGTATAATGGTTCACTCTAAATGTAACTCCAGTTTCATTTACTTGTCCCTCTATTCTTGTACTACAAGGCAGAACAAGTTCTCTACTTTCCTACTTGTTTCACTACTCAGTTTTATAAAGACTCAATATTTGTCTTCCCAGTGCCATCATAGGAGAAAGTCTGACTCATTTTATTGCCCTTCATCAAACCCTTCTACTTTAGGGAAACTCCTTTTCAGACACTGAATTGTACAACACACTTTATTTCAGGTGAAGTCCAGTGACTAAGAATATTTTGCTCATACTACATGCTCATTCTAGCATCCATTGTTGGCCACAGCTGTATGTGTCTTCAGCAATAAACAAGCTACCTTTCTTCTGCTAGCAGTGTTAAATATTTCCTTGGTGCATGAGTAGATAATTTTTCTCCATTAAAAAAACACAAACTAAACAAACAAACAAACAAACATACAAACGAACAAACAAAAACCAACCAAACAAAAAAAACCCACCCCCCAAAAAAACCCCCGCAAAACTACAACAAAACCACCAAAAAACCCACACACAAGCGACGCCCAGCACCCTAGATCTTCATTAAATGCAGTCTGTCACCTTTCTTGCTTAAGTTCTTCCAAAATACATACAGGTTCTCAGCTCCTTTAATGGCCATTTCCAACGACTTTATTCTGACTACCCAAGGACTGCTGAGGTTTCTCACTATTCATGTCTCATTTCTGGAAATCCTGGATTTCCATCATGGGGGTGGATGAGGCAATGGCTTTGGTGCTTCTTCCACTACTTGCTTTTAGAGGCATTTCTTTAATATAAGAAAGAACCAGCATCCTTTTTTTCTAAGTATATTCACACCACATTGTCTTGTTTTGAGCATGCCAGAATAACTGCTTTCTATATTTTCACGATTTAATAGTTCACACTAGCTTATTATCAACTTGTATCAAAATATTGAGAAATGGCTGTTCAAACCTGATCCAGGTATGAAATAACCCTACTGCACACTCAAGTACATGAATACATGAATTTCAGATCTGTATCTGCATTAACTGAGAACAGCTATTGGCGTATCTACATCTTTTAACATTACAGCTTTGGATTATAGGACAAAAATGACATGGAACTTTCTATCAGTCAGTAATAAACAGCTCTGACTGGAGAGCTAAATTTCTGAAAAAGTGTCTTGTAAACTGAAAATATATTTGACACAGCTATCTAAGCATACCTTAGTCTTTCCTCCTATCTACATTTTGGTTGCTATGTACAAACCTTTTTCTTGCCTACTACAGTTTACTGTATGAACGCGATTAACAGTTGTGGAAAGAAAGCAAGGTGTTTCAAGGTTCACTGCATTACTTCAATGAAAAAACACAACCAAACTAATAGTAATTTCTTCTCAATAGATGATTTCTAATTTTTCTGAGGGAAAAAAGAGGTTTATGTAAGCAATATGCTTCAGTAAGTGTATAGCTGTCCATGATGTTTCTCTTCCACTGTCTCACTTCCACAAGTCTAAAAGGCACATGTCTAATGAAGAAGCAAGGAAGTGCTAGGAGCACAGAGGAAGAGATATAATTGATATATTTGAGTTACAGTGAAAAATTAGAAATATAAACAGCTTCACTGAGTGTGCAACATCAAGAAATTTTAGCCTGTTTTATGTCACAAATCTCTCTCCCAAAACACTAACTTCTACAATAAACTATCAGCTTAACCATTAAGTAAAATCAGTGTCCAAGAACATCTAGAAACTGAGAGCATTCTGACATCTAACTACATGGATTTAGGGTCCAGTTATCAAATCTTTTATCTTTATCCCAAGCACACTAAGGGCACAGAAATTTGTAGCAGTTAACCTAACTTTTCCTCCTCAAAATAGAACACAATATATTCCAATGTCCAAGCAAAAAATAAATGCTGCCAGCACACATGACATATTTGCTACTAGCAAAGTATACATTTAATAAAGGCATTCCAGCAGTCAGGAGTTCTATTTGCCAGGAATTCCAATTCCTTTCTATATATATAAGTTTCTTCTTTTTACATAGGAAACCTAGACACAAGGGATGCAAGACTTTGTAAAGATTTCAGGAGGCTGCTGAATATGTCCATGTAAAAGCCATTCTCAGAAGCCAACATTCAAAGTAAGATGAAGACTGAAAATACCTCCTTTGAGGCAGCTCACATCCTGACATTAACATTTGCATGAGAGCTTTCTACAGAAAAAGCTGTTACAGGGATCTCAGTCCCTGAACTGTCAGTCTCAGTGGAAGAGCTCAAATATAAAGAAAAGGGAGCAAGAATCTCCTGTTTTCCAGGTACTGACTAATCCAGTTGTGTAATAGCTTCTCCCTTCACTGGAGTCTCATTCGTTTTTCGGGTGGTCCTTTAGCACCAGCACTCTGAGTATTCTTTACAGTCTCTTTTTCTTCTGGCTTCACAGCTTCAGGGGCCGGTTCTGGTTCTTTCCTGAGTTGATCCACTAAAGATGTAACCGCAAAAGAAAGTTAAACCTCTGATTTTCAGTCCTAAAATACTCCTCAGAGTATTTATAAAATATTGTTAATGTCAAAAGGGCAACATTTATTTCAAAGGTGTAAGAATAAGCAGGGAGTAAATTCATACTTATATGGGTTAAAAGGTGGAATAGATTGAAGTGATACAGTTCCTGCCTTTCCTGTTTGGAGGTTGCCTATGATCAACTCCAAGTCTTCACTCTTATCCATTACTTTGCACAATTAGGTAATGCCAGAATTCCAAACCACCTCACAGTAGCAGCAGCAAGAGCTTACAGGGCAACTGAAAGATACTGCATACAGAGCCTATTGTTGAAGTCTTGTGAGAATATTACAGTTTTACCTGGGATAGGCTTTTCTCCGGGCTTTTGCTGTGGGAGAAGAAAAAAAAAACCAACACATCAGTGGAACCAAAGTTGTAATTCTCAACCCTTCCTGCTATTCATTTAGGAAGAAAATGCGAGCAATGCACTCTTACACATAAGAGGTGAGGGTAGAATGGGTCGCTCAATACACTTTAAACAAAATCCAGTTAACATTTTGTAACATTCAGTTTTTCCTCTGACAACTTAAAAACACTAAAGCAAAAAATGTGCAGTTAGCCAGTCTTTCCCGCATCTGAGGAGCACTTTTGTGAGATGCTGTAAACATAATTTCCTTTACTCCCAAGCAGAAGACCTGGTAGAACAAATGGCTACCAAAAACAATCAGAGGTAATCACAACTTCACAGAATGCCAAGAATTTCCATGCTAACTAATGAGTCTCCAGAACAATGGAGTAACTGAAACAAAATACTGTGATGGCTTGATTGAGTTCACAAAGCAGGAATCTGGAAGCAGCAGCAACATCTGATAGCTGAGACCCTCTGTGACCAGATAAGGAAGGTGTATAATAAAATCCACTCTCATAGTTTTGCCAAGGTCTTAATGACTCCTGTGATTACAAAGGGAGATCCTACACTCCAATATGAGCCTTCCATGTCTAATTTATTACCTAATCTATGCTACTATTGCAGAAATACATGAAATTCCCATTCAGTTTCAGCTGCTCAAATACTTATGACTGTCCTTTAAGCTCTAAGTTACAGCAATACTGTGGCTTTTGAGTGTCATACCTGAACAAATCTGGGTGGAAACTTTTGTCTTAGGTCTAAAAGCAAAGCATCTACCCGTTGTCTTTGGAAAATAGAGCTTGGTTCTTCTTTCTTCTTGGCTTTTGGTTTAGTTTTCTCTGCAAGTCACAGATATATTAGAGAAAGATGTATTAAAATTTATTTTCTCTTAGCAGCTCTTTGCTGTATGACAAGTTGGTATTTGTCTCTCCTCTGAATTTCACCTGTATTTCCTCACTGACATCGGTTATTTTTTTTTTGTGGAAGACAGATTAAGGATGATTCTTACCTCCTGACAAACTGGTTTGGCTTCTGAAAATGTGTTTTGGTCCCCAGTGGGTTGAAGAGTTGCCCACTTTGTTGACACACAGCTCACCATTTTCATCTCCCACCCATGCCTTGATGTTTATTCCCACTAGCACAGAAGGGCAAGATTCCTTTCACCTGGTAGAGAGCCCTAACTTACCCTTCAGACACTTCATCTCACCCCTCCACCATCACTGTGCATTGCATCAAGCTTTTTCCTACATTCCTTTCCTCTCCCAAAGTATGCAGGAGAAACTAGGAATCATACCTCGTTCTTCTTGATCTTTGAAATGCCACCAGTAGCCCTTGGATGGGTGATAGCGACAGTAGGACATAGCTTCTTCAAAAGCAGACTGAATTCCATGCACTGCAGTGAGCTTTCAGAACAAGAATGTAAGGCAGTGTTCAGAACTTAAGGAGAAAATACAACATAAAAATTTTTGAAAGTAGGTATTTTAAAATTAGTATTCTATATTCATTTTTGTTCTGGAAAGGGAACTTGGAACATCCAGTTTTGGACTGAGAATGTAATTTCTTTAACAGGTTCTCACAAGGCTCTTCTGAAGTGCTTTTTTAAACTGACAGAGAAAAACTTGCAAAAGCAGTAGTTTACGAGAACAGAAGGAATCAAAACAAACTTGAGCATCCAATTTAAAAAGAAATACCACATCAACTTAAAACCATAAGCCTCATTTAAAAATAAATATTACGTTAGCTTAACATTAATGTTCCAAAGCAAGCTTCACTGATTATGTATATAATTACTATTTCATATGTATTAGTCAAATATTTTTTTGATTATTCAAACTTCATGCTGTTTTGCCAGTTGTGTAGCTTCAGTTACTCTGATCCTTCATCCTTAAACAAGGTGTTTGGGCAATACTGAAGTCTCACAGGATCTTGCATTTTCATGTGGGACACACACGATATTAACCAGTGGGGTTTATTTTAAGTTCCTGCACCGTCACTACACAAGATCTTTCCTCAAAATAGTGAAGGAGAGATTTAAACAGCCTGGGAGACAACCAAAAGTAAAACCAGATATAAATCAGTATACATCAAATGCACAGAACACTTACAACTCTGGAGTTAATGACAGACCCTAAGTCAGGTGCTTGATAAATCACTCCAGCAATAATATAGTAGTCAGCCAGTGGCACAACTGTGGGAAGGAAAAGAAGAAAAACACAGGATCAGTTTAAAGCTCTGGCTGAAGACTGTGTATTTGTTGCTGAATTTCAGTCGTAGCAGCAGAAATTGAAATATTCCTCCTACCACAAAATCTTCTCTTCTTAACCTTTTCCTTCAAGGTGCTTTATTTGCACCTTAGGCACAGACTGATTCGGAGAGGAAAAACAAAGTCTATTTTACAGATTGAAAAGCATCAGCTTTAAAGTCCTGTCCTACTGCAAGCAAATGACTGGCCTCACAGAAGTGGGCTTGTCAGAGCTACACCAGAGCTACTACTAGTCAAGTAAACAGCTCTGCAAGTAATTCCACTAGCCTTGGCTACCAGTAGAAACCCACAATAATGTAAGATCTCATTCTTCTGGACTCAGCTTTCTCTAACTTGTACAGTCCTCTCAGCTAGATTTCCCAGACCAAATGGAGTTAAGCACACACAGAGCATGCTTTCCTAAATTAGTTACATTCTGCCAAAAAAAGATTACCTTCCAAAGGCATTTGCTAAATCAGATTTGGAACCTCTACTGACCAGTCAAAAATTCTTGTTCATTAGAGCTGCAGTGCAGAGAACGTGACAGTTGCCCCTGTAACTCTGCCAAACATTGTTCAATTGAGAAACCATAGCAATGCTCTCAGCTTCACATTCCTAAGGACCTTACCTGTGCACACACGCATTCCAGTTCCTCCATCTGTACTAACAATTCGTCCAGTATTTGCATTTTATGAAGCTTGGACACCTGCCTAAATTAGCAGTCCCAGGCAGCTGGGTGCATATTACAGCCAGTACCCACTTCTCCTCAAAAGGAAAAGGATGCTTAGCACTTCCTTGCAAATGGAGCAAGACACAGAACAGCAGTTTTACTGTCTCACAGCTCTGTACCAGGGCCTACCTTCCTAGACAGGTAACTCTCCCTAATAATTGATCTAAAGGTTTTTCTAATATCACTTCAAACAGGCAAAAACTTGTCTTTAAGAATTTCAAATATAAATACATCTGTTTTAAAAACACACAGAAGTCATAAGACAGGCCTGCATCAGTTGTAGTTGAGCGTTCTATGCTATGAACTCATTAAATTTCAGTTTTACATCCCCATTCCCATGTCTCAAAAACACGAATATTTGTACCCTGATAAAATAAAACACATGGTAATATCTGAGCTAGGGAACTATGCAACTCAATCAAGGTACCCAGCATGAACTTTACAGTCACAGTGGGAAAAATGTTACCAAACAAGTCTCAGTTAAGTTCCACCAAACATACTTCTGCCTTACAGCGTAAGTCTAAACACACATACTGTGGAAGCCCCAACTCCAGTCTTGATCTGAAAGGTGTCAAAACCAGAAATTAAGGGCTGCATGATAATTCCATACTCACTTTCAGAAGCTATGTTCAAAATCTCTGATAAAGAAATAACTCAAACAATGCACTAAAGAATCAATCATATATGTTTTCTCAATATGGAACTGCAACGTAAAGGGACCATTGTCTGATATAAGCAAATAAGAAACATTACAAGACAAGGCAAAGTCCTGCACAAGACCAAAATGCATATGCAGAGCCTAAATGCCTAAAAAAAGTTAGGAAATAACTAGCACTAACCCTGCCTTTCTTTCCTACAAAGCTTACGCTAAAATAACCTAAATTATTTTATATGAATATGCAGTAAACAGATAAGACAGTCAAACTATTGAAATGTGGTTACATATTTGATTAATCACACACACAAACAAATTCAAGGTTAAAAAGGAATAATGAAGCCAGTTGCATGCAGATGGGAAAAAAAAGCTAAGGTATTTGATTTAAAAACTGGAAAGGTCAGCAGTGACAGTCTACAAAGGAGTGGTGCTGTTATCACAAGATTCCATCACGACAAGAAATGGACACTCTTGCACAGCCTAACAGATAAACACAACATGGAATGAATGTTATTAGCAATTTCCTGCAGGAAAATGTGGCACAGGGCATCACTTTCTCATCTGCTGTTCCCATTTCCCCACAAGATGGCACTCCCTGCTGCTGGCACACTGCAGGGCACTGCTGGAGAAAGGATCTCCCCATCACAAGGCCTCATACCCTCCCAGTTAGACTGGAGATAAAGACAGCAAAAGGGAAACAGAAGTGCTTAGACACAAATTAGGAACTGCTAAAAACAACTGACTGATCGAGCTTCTCAACAGGGGCAAGAACTGAGTGATTGTACCTTGTGTTGGAGATTGCCTTTGCTGCTTTCGGATAATGAACAGAATGGGCTCTTGAGCATGAAGAAGGATGTACTCCACTCCAACCATCTGGCTGAAAAAGAAGCAACCAGAGTAAGTATCCTCCTTGAAGTAAATCTGTAGGATGTGAAGAGCGACCAAAGGGCCCGGCAGTAAAGCAACAAAGTTCTGATGCTTTGAAAGCTCTTCTTCATAATATGCAGTAAATAAAGGCAAAGGATTTCCTGAGGTAACTATCAAACCCTAGGTGCATAGACAAAGGGAGTTATAACAACCCGACACAACAAAACATAAGTAGAACATATTAGCAACAGATAAATAGCAAGAAAGATAACAATCTATCATCATGGACATGTCATTTAAATACAGCAACAAAGAACTAGTGTATGATGTGATCATCTGTGTGTCTGATATAAAAGTCTCCCTGCAACCACATCTGAGCACAAATGACTTTACCAATGAACTTCTAGCTCTGCTTGCAAACTCCCTATCATATTGTGGAGTCTTTAAATAGTTCTCGAACAACTCACTTGTGCTCAGTGTAGCAGACGGGGAACTGAAAAGAAAGTTAACTTGCACATGCAATCTCATTACACAACCATATGTGATCAGTTTATTTACAATACTCACTACTCTTATTATCCATACTAAAAAGCTCTTCGGAGGAATTATGGCACATGGCCAGCAGTATACGGAAACACAAACTATTTATGAACTCAAAGTATCCTCTAACATAAACCCTGTTCACTGCAGAAAAAACATTTAACTACATTACATTACTCAGGTTCTGTTGAGCTGGGAGGATGAGAGAAGACAGCTTTTCTGTTTCAGAGAAATACTTAAAGGGTGATTTACTGGAATCTCAAAAGATACACAGAATCCTTCATGCTTAACACCTCCCTGAGATGGCATAAGAAGTAGAAAACATTTAAACACAGAAAAAGCTGGGCTCCCTAGAAAGTGGTGGGACTAAAAAGCACCGGACAGAACAGAGAAGCCCCTGAATGGAGGGACAAGGGATACTGCACAGGAACCAGTTGCAAATTACAACTTACTTCAAATGGTCCAGGGTCATCCGCTGCATTTTGACGACTTCATTGTTACATGTTCGGTCATAGAATGGGTTACTTCGCTCTGAGAAATAGTCCAACACACTCCCATTGTTTAATATTGGAATCCAGGAGCTGTCAACCCAGGAAATTCCCAACAGATTATCTGGGAAAATAAATCTACACTGAGTACCAAAGCAGTCAAAAATGCTACAAATACATACAAGAGTAAATTACCACCAGTTAATAATTACAGCAGAGAAAGGAGATGGAACACAGAGCCAAACACACCAGTTAAAATTAAAGAAGTATTTCATGGAGTTCAAATAATAACTGATAACCTTTAATCTTCTGCAGTTCTCTTAGCAGTACACAAGAAAGAAAAAAAAAGACCCAAAAAACAACAACACAAAGATGATATCTTTGGGCAGATGTTTCCCAGTAGTCTTGAACAAGAGATTCTATTCCTGACTATAAAATTAATCTGCCAAAATGCCTGCAGCAAATTACTTGTTCCATAACTCAGTGGATATTACAGAAATCTAACTACCGAACACTAACAGTTATATTAAAAAACTAAGCTTTTTAAATGAAGCACACTTTATAACCTACAAGTCATTATAGACCAGTTAAATTCTTACAGATTTAGGGAAATATGAATTAAAGTCCCTGCACTTTAGTAACACACTGCAGCAAAATGATGTTCCTCAGGCACAGCACCAACAACCAGTTCCATAGTCAACAAATTTGCTAACACTGGAGATCCAGGAGGAACCTTGAAAAACACCCTGAAATTCATCCATTTTAAATCACAGGAGCAGCAAATAGAATTTCCAAGATGCAAGAAAGCAGGAAGAGACACACATTGTTTACATTAAAAAAACCCATAAGTGATGAGAAGTCATTGAAGATTGACTGAAGAACTGAAATTCCCTCCTCATGGGAACCATTCCCTGAAGTTCACACATTATATACATACCCAGAACTCCCACTTATCATTCCACAGAGAATATTTTACTTTTGTGACAATTCAGCATGCTCAAGGATCATTGGATCAATTTCAAAAATGTCAGCTCATATACTATTAGCGGCTTTTCTGAGGAAGTGTTAATAAAATAACACTACCTGCTTAGCAAACCAAGAAGAATGCAACAGAAATAGGTACATGTAAATCATTTTTCCTTGCTAATCTCAGAATTTCCAGCCTGTTTCATGCAGGGCAGGGAAAGGGAGGGAGAAGTCTAGAGGCATTCATGTAATTTCACATAGACTATCCTCTCTGCTCACTATAGAAAAGGAAATTTCAGAAACACTGCACTAAGATCCATTATTAAGCACCTAAGTCGCGGTAGCGCTGTTTATTCCAAATGCCATTCAAACCCCAAAGAGCTCTCCTGTCAAAAAAAATCTTAAACTCTTAAGTACTTGCATTCTTCTCATAATAAACTCTCACATTATATTTCAAATACAAACTTTCCTTGTTTGCATGATTAATAACACCTGCATTCTCAGAGGAATGTCAGGCAAGCTTCAGAGAGATATATATATATAGCTATCATGCTGTATATAGACTGATAAATGTATCATAAAATGGAATATAAAGTTGGATTCTAAGACTCAATTATCCATAGCTGCTTAGTGCCAGTATTTATAAGACTTTATAACTAGCAAGATTGTTCTCTTAACTATTCTTGGAAAAAAGGGGTGGAAGAATAAAACAAACCGTGAATCTGACATGCCTGTCTTACTGAAGGGTGTACTGTTTATTTTGGGTATGAGAAAGAAAGAATGGTGTTCCTGCTTCCCCATTCCTTTCAAAAATAGGACATCTTGTGCAAAGCATTTCTTGTGGAATTTGCATCACAGATGCAAAAGTAAAGTGCTTGTGACAATACTGCCAATCTGTCATGATTTTCAAGACAATTTGGAAGACAAGCCAGCAAGCAATGGCAAAAAAGAAGAGTAATTTACACAATGTGTTGAACCTGGCCTTGTCGGCCAGCTAGCCCAGCACTAGGCTTTGACTAACCAAGAGGAAGAGTAAAGCAGCCTGACAGGGTACTGGGTTTGGTAGAGGGGGTTACAGGGGTGGCTTCTGTGAGAAGCTGCTGGAAGCTTCCCCACGTCCTACAGAGCCAAGCACAGACCATGGTAAGGAGGCTCTGCACCTGCAGCCCACAGAGATCCACCTGCAGCCCCAGGAGGACCCCACACTGGAGCAGGTGGATGCCCAAAGGAAGCTGTGACCCCATGGGAAGCCACGCTGGTGCAGGCTCCTGACAGGACCTCTGGTCCCTTGGACAGAAGAGCCCAAGCTGGAGCAGGTTTGCAGGCAGGGCCTGTGACCCCGCGGGGGACCCACGCTGCAGCGCTTTGGTCACCGTTCTCCCGATGCCGAGGGCAATACAAGCCATGCCAAGCAGCCCCATGAGTTGCCAGGCCCTGCGGAGCTGCCAGGTCATGCTCACCCAGGCGAAGTAGTGCCAAAGTTGGCCCAGAGGGCAGCACAGGTCAGAGGCCATGCTCTCTGAGATAATGGGCACTTGTCCATCCTGACGCAGCTCTGTGGGCTGCAAAGGTCTCAGTCATTCTGGAAAAGTGAGGGATTGCCTGTGTAACCAAGTTAACCATCCTGCACAGAAGGTACTCAAACACTGTGAGCAGGCTGAAGTGCAGAATACTAATCTGCATTATTAATTCCGCCAATTTCAGAGACCAAGATGGATCAAACAGAATTTCTTGATGATCTGTATTTTAGACCACACATTTCCAAAATTTGTGGAGATAAAATAGTCTAATACTCTTGGATTGGTGAAAATGCAGTTGGTTTAGTTTCAATAATATCTCTTTGAATTTAAATTATAGTCCCACATTATGGTAGGCCCAAAGGGATACACAGTAAAATTACATCAACAATTCCATTTTTCAGAGGGCCAAAAACTTTGGATTTTTCACTACTGGTTTTGATGTGCCAGGCAGAGAAATCTGAGATGCCTTTTTATAGGTAGACCCATTGATCATCCAGCATTCTACCTTAATTTCTAACCCTTCAAGTCCCCAAATTCAGGGAATATTATTAGCAGCTTCACCCTTATCTGAGTCCCATTGATTTTTGAAATATATAACCAAAGTGGCTAGGCTTAAATCTGTTTTACTGGAATGTATCAGCTTTTGGAAACTATCGTGTTGACTAATAACCCTAATATGGAGGCTATAATGAACACCTTTTTACAGTGAAGAAGAAGAGAATGGTACTAAGGAAGGTAAAAGGAGAGCAATAGGCAGGGGAGGCTGGGGTCTGAAAGGGGTCCCACCGTTTGGCCTGAATCAATGTGCTCTTTGTAGGCAGGAAGGGACAATTAGAAGCAAACATTATTTCTGACAATGAGAGCAGGGGACTGGTAGAAAATATCAAGGCATCCCTAGCACACCTCCTAGCTCCAGTACAGCCAGAGAATGAAACAATAAACTTCTGATCAACGGTAGAGCCACACATTCAGGGCAACGGGATAAAGGGTTTTATGGCCATTGCTGTAATTCATGGAGTGTCCCAACTGGACATACTAAACTGACTCATGAGCTTCTATATGCCAGAATGTCCCCTTGAATTGTTAGGACAATACCTACCCTGCAAACTAAATGCTCAAGAAACGTTTTTTGAGAACTGTGTACAGCTATGCATCTCACAGAAGAAGACATGGAAAGCTCAAATCTGCTTACCCATGAACCAGACCTCAGAGGAACCTGAAAATGACATCCTGGAAGCAGTGCTGATTGCTGCTTAGAGTATCAATAGGAATTTAATACTTGTAAAGAAGCCTTGTTCTCAGGAGTATAGGCTAGTACAGGATTTAAGAGCAATAAATTAGATACCTCAACTCTGTTGTGTGGATGGGCTTCTTGTACCAGGTGAAAAAACCCGTTTTGGGACAACAGCATTGGAGAAATTCATGGAGGACTGTCTCCTGTGGGAGGGATCCCACTGTAGAGCAGTGGAAGACTGTGAAGAGTCCTCTTGCTGAGGACAGAGTGGCAGTGCCAACATGTGTGAACTGATCACAACCCCATTCCCTGCCCACCTTTGCTGCTTGGGGGAGAGAAGGTGGAGAATTTTGGAGTGAAGTTAAGCCCAGGAAGAAGGGAGTGGTGGAGAAGAGGTGTTTTTAGGATTTGGTTTTATTTCTCATTATCCTCCTCGCATCTAACTGGTAATAAATTCAATTAATTTCCCCAAGTCGAGTCTGTTTTGCCCGTGACAGTAACTGGTGAGTGATCTCTCCCTGTCCTGATCTCAACCCACAAGCCTTTCATTATATTCTCTCTCCCCTGTCCAGCTGAGGAAGGGGGCGATAGAGTGGCTTTGGTGGGCACCTGGTAACCAGCCAGGGTTAACCCACTGCCAATAGATTAAAAACAGAAGTATACCTCAAAATCTACTTAATATATTGAACTGTATTAGATAAATGACTCTGAGGGAGCTTAAATGATCTGGAGTAAGACAGAAAGTTCTCACATCAGCTAGTAAATTAATACAGCATTCCTCCATTAATTGTTCACATAGCTCCTTCGTGTAATCTCAAACAAGGCAGCCAGAAAAACACACAGGACTACACATAATCGTTAAGAATTTGAAGACAAAAAAGGAGAAAACCTCTGTGGTATTATCAAAACTGACCCTTCACGAGATTTCCCTAAATATCTGCCCTTGTTCGTTCTTTGAGACTCCACCACACAGGCTTCTGATGTTATTCCATTCAGACACTCTTACAGAGAAAAATAACTTCCTTTCCTGTGGCCTCTGAACCCTCACTTTTTCTCTCAAAGTTCAAATTCTTCACAGCAATTTAACTTCTACTTTGTTTACAACATAAATCTTCTTTAATACTTTATTCGAATATCACTTCTTCTTCAAAACAAAATCTCTTTTTCTTCATATCCCTGACTTCTCACCCAAATGTTTCTTGTTTTTTGTTACTTCAGCTTTCTTTGTCCAGCTTTCCTAACATCTGGCCTGCCTCACCACATCCACCTGAAGTGCTCTTAAGATTACCAGCTTCACTCGCTGCGCTGGTCCTGTGCAAGTCCCACACACATGCCAGCGCTTCCCACTTTCCCCCACACTTCAGAGCTGTAAGTCTCTTTTTTAGCTGTTCCCTTATGTCGCCATCTCACCGCAGGACCTCCTTATCCCCCCTGAAAACCCTCCTTATCCCCCCCAGAGTCTACCAGAAGGAAGTTTGTTTTCCCCAGGCGGCCCTGAGCACACGCTCCCAGCCTGCCGCATATCCAAGAAAGCTGCTTTTCGGGCAGCTTTTCCGCCCGGCCGTTCCAGCTTCCAAGGACCGTCACACCACCACACCGTCCCCCTCCTGCGGCCGCCCCGCGGAGGGCTCTGCCCCGCGGGCAGAGCTGAGCCCAGGCCGGCGGGCAGGGCCCCGGAGCCGCGGGGAGCAAGCGCCGAGAGCCGCCCTTGCTGCAGGCCTACCTCGGATGTCCACAGCCGCCATGGCCGCGCCGCGCACGTCCCGAGCGGGGCGGGGCGGGGCCGTGCGCAGGAAGCGGCCGTGGGGCGGGGGGGAGGAGCGGGGAGGAGGAGCGGGCGGGACGGGGCCGGAGCCGGAGCCGTGTGCGGGGAGAACGCCCCTCGTCCCCACACGCAGTCGCTGATTACGGAAACACGTGCGTGAAGGGCTGTGCTGCCCCAGCCTCTCACCACAAGCCAAGGTGACCTGCGCTTCACCCGAGTGGTGCATAACCAGAACGACGGCGCCAATGCCGAAAATTAACGTGCTCATCCTGAGCTGTTTGCCCAAGTGGGGAGATACGAGGGTTTTGCAGTCGTTTTCACCTGACCTTGGCCCGCTGGTATTTGCCGGTCACTTTCAAAGTGAAAGAGGTATGGGTTACAGGTTGCTGCTCAGCATCACACCCATCCAGCTCGAGCTGGCTGGGGCAGCTCTGATTTAGTTTGCCATGTGGGAATAATAGATGTTTTGAGGTCACATCATCAAAACACTCTATGGTTCCTGTCCTGAGCTATGGTCCTTGGCATTTCGGCTCTTAAGTGAAATCGTTGGTCATCAGTCGTTTATAGAGCGAAGAACAACACTCAGTGGGTGTCAGTTATTTAGAGTGGCAACTACAGTATACCAGTCTGCTGTACAGAGTGTCCAATACCCTGTGTCATGCTAGCTGTACCTCCAGAGACTCAACGTGCCTAAGCCTTTGCTGCGGAGATCAGCCATTCCCTTGCGGGCAGTAGCAGAGTCTAAGCCTGGAGTTTCCACCTTGCTGATGCCACGTGATGGAATCTCTTCCCCTTCTATTAGAGACCCCTGCGAAAAAAGTATAGGAAGTACTTTACTGTGTATGAAGTGCAGAAAAGAGATATTATTGTATGAGAGCAATCAAAAAGTTAGAGCAAAAGAGAGCTGATGCTGCTTATTTGCTCTTTATTCAGTCCTCTCATACCAATGCATTAGGAGACAGACATTAATTGCAAAACCACACACTCTTTTATTTTTTTCTTCCCATGATTCTCATCTCATTCAATATGTTAAAGTCACTTGTGAATATTCTGGGCTTGTTTTCTGTGAAGAAGAGGTGCCGGCATAACACTTGCTTTACATGTTTCACGTGTTGAAAGATGTGAAGGTATCAAGCGAAGGTTACAGAAAGTGACAAGGTCAGACAGGAAAATGCTGGTTTGGAGAACTGGACTCTAGTCTTGCCAGTGGTATAGTCATACATTAGATTAATGAAGTTTTTTCAGCCTCTGATGTATAGATGTGCTAAGCCCTCGATACAAATAAAGTAATGCTGGTCATGCTTTGTGTGTTTTGTAATTCTCTGCACACTGAGAAGTTAAGTTCTCTAAAATCTCTCGCAGTTTAATTACAAAAAAAACCATTTTTGTAATCTCAGTGCCTCACGGCTGCATCTCTAAAAGTGAGGTGATAACAGGCCCCTTGGCTCTGAGTGGTTCATGAAAATAATTTAATAATATCTGCAAAAATATGAGGCTGGGATGGTAAGTGTTCTGAGAAAATTAATCTTCTCTTCAAAAGATTTGCTTAATGTGCAAAAAATAAGTAAAAAAGATTTAACAGTGGAAGAAAACAAAGTACTGAACAGAAGAGCACTGTCCAACCGTAAAACTGAATTCAGAAGAAAGCCATGAAAACATAGCACTTGGTATCATTTAGTAGCACAATTGCATTAAAAATTGAATCTAACCTTAATTTTTCCATTTTATGATTCCCAAGTGCTTGTCTTTGTCACTGAGATAATATTTTGTGTCATATGTGCTTTTCCATGGGATAATTCTCATGTGTGCACACTGCAGATGCCCATTCATTAGTTAGCTGCTACTTCGTTAGCAGTTTCTACCTTTGCCAAACACATCTCTCTAGTGTTATCCGCACCAGAATGTTTCCAAGTAATACTACGATAGGTTGCCATTCTAAACCAAATACCTCTGTATCCCTGTCATGAACAATCCTCCTGGAGGGCAATGATGCCACCAGACATAACAGCCATCCTTCTGGAGCATCTCTGATGCCCTGTTTCATTCTATTTTTGTGCAAACCATTTCTTTTCAGTAGCAAATGGAAACTCAACCTCTATTTTAATTATTCATGTTGTCCATCTTTCCTGCTGACTCTGCACCTCTCCTCAGCAAGTATGTCTTTGGATGAGCGAGAGGCTGAAAAATAAAGATTCCTGAGTGGGAAATAATGGGGCTTGATTGCTTACAATGAATTTTCAATTACATGGTGAGACTAGCCAAAGCACTGCTGGAAAGAATTGTTCATCTGGTAACATTTTCACCTTCTGCTATAGCATAAAAGACTAGGGCTTTTTCTACTGGCTTCCTCTAAAGAGAGAGTCCTAATGAGCATTGCAGTTCTGTCCCTCTTAGCAGGAGGTGTGGATTACAGATGGAGAGATAATGAAAGCTATCACGTAAAATGAGGAATTTATGCACACTGCTTTTGATGTCAAAGAAAGGCACCTTAAGCAATGAATATTTAGACATATTCATTCCATTTGCGTGCTTTCAAAATGCATAAAATACTTGGATAAAAACTGACACCTTTTCATGCCCTGGTGTTTGGATGTCATTTAGTGTCACTCTCCCTGCAGTGGAATTATTTTTCTGTATTTCTATGGCCAGAGCTAATGAGGAATCTCATCCTACTATGCTCCCCTATATGTAACAGAAGAGACTGTCCCAAATTTACAATGTTTGTTAGCTCCAGTGGATGCAGGATTGGTAGCGCTGAGAGCTCCAAACCACATTATGGGTACAGCAGGGAGACTACCAAGGAGTCCCTTTATAGCTTCAAATAAGAGCTTATTTGAAACTGAGAGGACTACATCTAAAAAAGGATGGAAAACCATCTCTGTGCACATCTCTAACATCTCCAACATCTCTAACTCTAGTCTGCAGAGACTGAACAAATAAGCTAGCTATACACCATCAGGTGAAAAGTATTGTTTATGTATCCTTATCATCAAACTCTGTGTGGTTTCCAAAACATAATAGAGGCTCCTGAACAAGGATATCATCACAGCACCTCAGATTCTGCCAACCTGCATTTGAACTCACAGATTAATAGTAAATATCTCCAAGTCCCACTCTGTGCTTTAGTAAATCTAGTTCTGCAATGAAGCATAAGTGAAATTTAAATTCTTATGCTAATGAAAAATTGCTGAGCTTGAATTACTTATGAAATGAGCAATTTGCTACTGGTTTATAATAAATAGGAATGGGAAAATATTATTTTAAATCCTTATCTTATGGTTTGAGGGAAAGACATATAAACAAACCAGAGAGAGAAGCGTGTGGGCAATGCAAAGAAAATGATGAAATCACAGAATTTGTAAAGGGGGAAAGGGAATGTTTGAGTGGGATACCATGAGTTCATCCCCCATATTCTCTTCTAACATTTTTGCTGGTGAAGTTTCTTTCTTTCCATCCTGAAAACACTCATGTTGCTGGTATCTACAGATGGCATTACACATGCAGTCATTTACAAAATAGCTTCCAGTAGGCCTCAAAAGCCATCAATGAATTGTGCTTTAGAAACCCATAGCACAGCCAAATTGCAAAATTCTGATTTTTAAATCCTTAATCAGGCACTTTTGCTGACTTCAAAGTCTGTTAATTTCTCCTTTCGCTCAGTGCATCTGCATGTTCTTTTCCTTTTCCTGAGATGCTGTTTTCTGCACAGTTTTTATAAATACTGCTAATCACATGCATTGACTATAAAAAAAAAATAGCCACGCTTGTAAGCTCTTTTTTTCCCCCCTGGAAAAATGCCACTGGGAAAATCTAACTAAAGTGGCTGCAGTGATGGCTGCAGCTGGTGCCCTGCTCAAAACTGAGTCCCCACCTTGTTGCTCTCAGCTCTGGGTTGCAAAGAGCAGAGAAGCTGGGGGACACTAAGAGTGATGTTCCTAGCATCCTCGAAGCAGTTTAATACATCTCATAGTGCTTTATTAGAGTGTCCTGTTTGAAAGAATAGGCGGAAAAAAAAGATGAAACCCTGCTAACAGTCTAAAAGCTTCCTGAAAACAATTAATCTCCCAGTAAACCCCAAAAGGCTATCTGTCAAGAAGTTAATAAAGATGAAATGTCAGGATGCCACATGGCTGCTAACAACTGCAGGCAGGAGGGGAAATGAGCTTCCAAGCAAAGAAGCACAAACTGTGTCATCTTGCATATGATCATGTATTAAAACCAGCAACTGCAGATGTTGACTTCTGTGTCTCTGCAGACATCTCTGACCTTAGCATCTCTGCTGTTGTGTTGGCTTTGTCAATCCAAAAGCCCATGACAAAGAAGGATGCAGCAAGTATCCTTCCTACAGGTGTTGGATCACCCAGAGGGGACTGGTGGGAGAAGCAGAAAGTGCTCCATGTCCCTATAGCTGCACAGGTCACATACAGGCCAATGTCCAGCAAGAGGCAGATGAAGATGTCAGGCAACCCTGGAGCACGGCCTCTATCCCATACAGCTCTACTTGTCGGCATTTGTTTGCTGGATTGGGAGTCAACTGATGTTTTATTTCCCCCCAGTTTCCAAAGGGCAGATCGGGGCCCTGGAGTAGAGCCCTGGCCCACTCGCTGCCAACAAGCAAACAGTATCTGCTGACAACAAAGGCTTGCCCGGGACAGGGAAGGGGAGAAAAGCAAAGCAATCTTCTCCCCATACACCCTTTTTATTGCACATGTGTAATAATCTAATATTCCCAGTCTCTGGACTGCACCACAGCTTCAGCGTTTGGTGGATACCTCTCAGTAAGCTTTGAATGCCGTCATTTTACGGTGCATTGTAACCCCCAATGTGGCCGAATTGCAAAGTCCTTGATTTTTATGCCTTTAAGTCAGGCACGTGGCTGATCTGAAAGAGGGCTTTAATAAAATAGAGTCTCTCTAGTCTGATGAAGAAATCAAGATTTGTTTTCCTGATTTACTGTATTTTCTATTAAAAAACAGAGGGCTGCAGTTTGGCAGTGAGCCCTGTGCTTCCCAGTGGGAGGATGCAAAACATGGACAGGCTGACCAGATCAGGAAGTGAAAAGAAACACTTAATTTCTATGTTTCAAGATTGGAGAGAGCTACAAAATCCAGCAAGCAGCAATGGTGGCAGAACATTAATGAAACTGTCTAGCAATATCTCTGCTTCAACAGCTGCAGTCCTCATAATGCTAAAAGGGGTCTATTTCACTTCAGTGAAGAATTTTCCTTTCTGCTCTGTCCATTGAGTCACAAATGTTTTTCTCTGCACCTTCCATCTATCTAAAACAAATATCCTCACCTACCACAAAATCTTAGTGTGCACACTTCATCACTTGTCTCAGGTACCCAATGGGCAAGGCAGGTCCTTAATTGGAGCCCTTTTTCCCTGCTCTCCTTTTGCATTATTTTTTACTGGTGTTGGTTGCCTGGTAACTCTAACACCTTTGCTTCTTTCACATGAATTTTATGTGTCCCCACCCAATGGGTACTGAGAAAACCACATTATTTCCATCCTGGGTGAAATGTTCTTCTTCATCTGTGCCTCCACACAAAATTGAAAAAGCAAAATTGAAAGCAGGCAAGTGGCCCAAGCGTTGACCCCAGGTAATGGCTGCATAGCCAGGGCTGCTCATCCCTGGGTCCAGAGCGAGCGGGAATTTAACACCAATGTCTGAGCTAAGCTAATGTGGGGAACCTGGCCTGTTTGCTGGGCCTGTGAAAAATGATCTATAATGAAGTGTTCCTTCCCTGCTGGGTAATACTGCATGTATCAAAGGTTATATCAAAGGTAATTGGACACTGTTTTGGAGAGAGGAAAGGCCCAGTTTGGTAGAGGTGGCATGAGTTTATGAGTTTCATCTCAACAGTTACATGGGATTTTGACTGCTTAGTCTGATGAAGGTATTTTCAGAGAGGGGATTTCTTTGGTCACTGCAAATGTGGCTGAGAAGATGTGTGTTCTTCTTCCTTTCCCTTCAGAAGTGGCTGCAGAGAGTTTCATTATAGGCTTCACTTTGTTGCCCTACAGCCTCTAAGCTGCAAGGTCCCCTATGGGGTAGGAAATGACTAGTAAATTGGTGCTCAGCATGGGCTCTGGGATCTGCAATTTATAGAGAAATCCCACTCTCAGGAGCATCTATCCCTTCTTCTGCAGGACTAACAAAATTCCTGTCACAGGCTACATTAAAAAATTACAGGTTTCCCTACCCAAATACAGGTTATTGTATACTTTGCTTCAGCAGGGTCCCAAAGAAGCAAGGTAGATCCCTTGGGTATCAGAACAGTATCGGCCCATCGTGCTGGTGCTGCACTGTCCATCATGAGAGACTGAAATCAGAGCTGCTATGCCACTTCACAGAAACTTTCAGAGGCTGTACTTGTGACCCTGAGCTCAGGATGTACAAAGCTGGGACAAAGCAGCTTAGCAGGAGGACACCATCCAGTACACTTTTTGCACATGAGAGAACCATCCATCTGGGATATTCTCTCAACCACATCATCCAAGAGTGAATCAGCTGCAAATATTTTACACCAGGCTTTGATAGGAAAGAGTAGGCTAAATTAATTAAGCTCACAACACAGAGATTCAGCATCTGCTCCAAACAAGTGATGAACCCACACTGATACCAGAGCCACATCTGTATAATGGAAAGAGCCACAGCACCCCTTTGCTTTGCAGATCATACTGAAGTCAGGAGGTATGTGGCAACTTACAGAACATGCTGGGATGTTCGCACATCCAGCAAAGAACTGGTCATGTTTTTCTATCAGTGCAATAGAGAGTGGAGCAAGGACACTTACAGATTAAAAAACAAATGATCTTATTTGATCCTTTCCCCCCATCTCTTCTCCCCAGTGTTTTAAACATCCCATTTGTTGAACAGGAGAAAATTAGAATAGCAAGTCAGGAGATACATGAATATAGCTGATCTACTGGACCGAAGCCAAACTAGCAAAGCCAGGCATGTATTTCTATAGTACTTAGCACAGTGGGGCTCCACTGGGACTCAGAAGCTATCGTGACGCAGTGATAAATAATGATAATAGGAACATCAGGAGATGAATACAGACAAGCTATATGTCCTACAAATCTGTCAAAAATTAACATTTACCATCAGCATACAGCACATGACTGACCTTCACAGCTTGATTCAGTGCCATGAAGCATAGACTGTGGTTTGAGGGAAAAAAACGTAAGGCAGAGCAATGATCACCCTTCATCAATAAGGCTGTTTCTCCAGGTTGGGTTTCCCCAGTATGGGACAAATCAGCAGCAAAGTGTTTCGTTCACATATAGAGTGCTGCATCTGTAAAAACTTACATCTGTGAGAAACTGCATTTCTGCCCAGCAGGAAATGTCCCTACATAATCAGCTGGAGCTCTGTGCTGAGAAAGGACAGCTTGAGCCTTACTGAGCTATGCAGTCTTATACAGCTGTACAGCCCCCAAACAATCCTTGTTTAGTGTCTGACACTTTACCAAGTCTCTCAATCATGTTATTTTTTTTTTTTTTTTAATTCCTAGTCGTAACAAGATCTGGATTTAAGGAAGGGGAGGTTAAATGAGTTTTCTTGCCTTTGTAATCCACTATCAGACCTGTGGTGAAATCAGTATCTCTCCGATTTTAGCTCCAGGATTACTGGAGTATCTTTTCCATCCATATTATCCATCTATTCAACTCACTGTTGTTGTTCCTTCCTAAAAAGGAAAGGTGAGTGGAGAGGAACATTATATGGCTAATGACTTACTAGCCTTTGAGATGAAACCTTGGACTCTATTCTGGGCAGAATAATTGATCATTTCAAACTGATTCTCAGGTCAGTATCAAGGATACAGAAGCAGTAGCCTGAATTTTTGTATTGCTCGTGGGTTTTCGACTTTCTTATCCATACTGGCTTTTATGGCAGATCAAATGTCTCCTTTGTCTTTGAACATTTATAAAAGTGGACATGGAAAGCTGCATTCATCCCATATTTCTCTATGAGTTTTGTTTTTTAAAATGTATGTGTTTACCTGTTTTGTAGTCCTCTTTAATCAGATTTATTCAGTACAATTTACGAAATCCCCAAAGCCTCCCAGTACAGAATAAGCAATCTTGCTAATAAGGTCAAGCATTGCTTATTCTTCTAACTGCTCTGCATTTTTTAGTACTGGTATTTCTAAGCCTAGAACTGTGATGAAAACAGTCAAATAATTGTACAGCTTCATGAAGGAAAGAAGGAAACAGCCCAATGAGAGATTTATCTAAGCTGATCCTCATAAGTAAACCATACTTACTTGAAAACCAATGGGTTAAGAATTAAATGAAGTGTGGATACTGCAGTCATTGGGTAGTTAGTTGACAGTACATGCAATCAGAGAAGCAAATAGAGGCGTGGTGAATGAATAATTTTAAAAATCTATATTAATACAGATATTTTCATTTTGGAGGAAAATAATCCATTTTGTTTCTGTTCAATCTCCTCAACACCAGGAAATCTTTATTTCCTGAGCTGCCAGGACACTCCTGCTCAGGGCTAAGAAATTATTGTGACAGGTGTGCACAGACAAGTAGGTGCATAAGGACTGCTCATCTGACTCTCCTGAGGGCAATATTGTTAATGTAAGCTGTGCGTGACAGCTTATGGGGAAAGAAATACCTTTCAAACAATCTACCAATGCGATAACAGTGTGTTGCAGGAACCACTAAATAAATTTTCTGCAGTGAAATCCTTCGATTAAATAGAGATAGTATTAATCTCCACATGTCCACACTTGAGACCTTACATTGACAATGTTGCACAGACCCACTAAATGAGTTCAAAAGTCTTTCATACGTCAAGGTCCATTAGAATTTCTCTTCTCTTTGCAGGATGAAGCAATGATTTCCTCACTCAAAGTTAATTTAAGCTCTCAGTATACACACAGTTATACTGATACCACACAATGCTGGCCACCTTCCATCACTGCAGTGTCCTGAGAGATGAGGCCTAGCCTGGAAAGCTGTCTGGATGGGGAACAGAACCATTTTTGCAACAAAATTAGAAAGATGAGAACCTCACATGTGAACTGCAGGGCTGATGCTACTGGGATCACACACAGATGGTAAGTCTGTGACCACACTGCCTGGGGCTTTGTGCTCACCAGACCTCACAAATTTGTTTGTAGCAAATCTGGGAACGCACGTCCTCAGGAAAACCCCACATGCTGCACGATGAATGCTGGAGATGCAGTGAGAAGCATTCCTCTTTCATAGTTTTCCTTCCTTTTTCTTATAAGCTTTCTTGTAAGCAAATCACCCATATATGTGGTAAATGAGCTTAACGATCTCCTTGTAGCTTTTACTCAAATGGTTTCACTTGAGCACTTCTTTAGATACAAGAATCCTTGTGCTCAGAAATGGATCTGTCTCTAGGATGAAGTGAGCCATCTGCTTAGCTGTGCACTGCAGCACCCTCAGCATATCAGGAGAGAGAGAGAAAAGCAAGCGGTATAACTACATCCCACTGGAAAAGCAAGTACAAATGCATTTACACTGAAATCTGACCCAGGCCTTGCAGTTTACCCTTCAAACAACACAGGCATGTTAAAGGTCAGGACCATAAAACACCTTCATCTCACCTCTCTTCCAAAGATAGCACAGCTAACTGAGCTGCAGGGCCTGCCAGTCTGCCGACAGAGTGGCTAAGTGCTCTCTTAGGGGACAGTACCATTTACCATATCGTCAGCCACACTTCCTGAAATAGCCTGTTTCTCCTCAGAGGCCACTCTGATCACCATCAACAACTTGCAGGGACTTTTGAGACCAGACAGGAAAACAGCACAAACCCTCCCTTTGACATCAGCCTAGTCAGGTGTGTCTAGCACAGCAAGAGCCTTCCCAGAGGCCAGGGTTTGGTACCCCTCAGGCATGACAAAGTTAGTAAGCATTGAACCTTTACCTTAGCAAAGATTGTCCCATGACAAAAGACAATGAAAATGGATGGGAGATGCAAAATAATTCATGTAAGCCCTGGTTTTCAAAGACATTGCTCAACTAGGAACTTTCCAGACAACTCTGCTTGTTGTGAGATCTTAACTCCTTTGCACACTGCCAGACCAGATATTAAAAAGGCAGACACTTCTCTGGCAGGTCCGCTTGCTCTGTAAAATTACTGCTTATAGTTTTCCTCTTGCAGTTCAGCTGAAGTTGGGAATATCTGTGCCTCACACAAAGCAAAGCAATTAGAAGCACAAGAATTTCCATTTGTTCCCATGTGTCATTTTTAATCTCATAAACAAAGACCAAGCCACAAAACTAAGAGAGAGATGGTTTTTCAAGCTTAGAGGCAGTTAGATGCACTTTTGATGTGTGCCTATATGATACCATGGAAGAATTCAGCTGAACGAGTTGAACCTAAGGGTGCTGGTGTGAGGTCTTCAGGTAATGGGCAAGTAATGATAAATAGGCACTTACCCTGCAGAGCAGTTGCAATCATTGCTTGATCCTGAAGGTGTAAGCATGGTGTAAAGACTAGGCAACAGTCCTAATGTGGACACACAAACTGAGCAGGTTTTACTGCTGGTGACCATTGGATGGCGTTTCTCTTCAGAGTACCAGCAATCCGAAGTTCATGGGGAGTCAGTGCATTTTAGGATTCTTTTTTGTGTTGTTCAGTAATTCAGTTTCCAGTTAGACTCACATACTGTCTCATCAGAGTTAAACCCAAGTGACTTATTCTGCACTCCCGTACAGACCTGAGTACCAAGTGTCACCTGGTCACTCTTGGAGTTAAGTGATCTTTACTAACATTAAACTACTTGCCGTTTACCTGGGCAGTAGGAGGATGCCAGACATGAGCAGACCTGCAGTAATTGCTTCTATGCAGTCTCTTATTCCCCACTAATGCTGCACAATATGCAGTCTTTCAGCATTACGGGAATGAGTGCCTTCACCTTCATGGAGAGAACAGGCACCCTGCCAGTCTGGTGGAACAGCTGATGCGCAGTAACTCAAGCCCATAATGCTGTGGTGTAGCATTAGGCAGTTCTGTAGGTCTCCCTGGGGCAGTAGCAGCTGACAGTGGAGCGAGGGTCTGCTTCCTTAGGGTCTCAGAAAAAGCATTGTTCTCAAGTCAGATCTAGGTCACTGCTAACTCAAAAACCTCACACCACTCTCCTTTGCGTGGCATAGATGTGCCTTCAGAATTAGGACAGCTTTGGATGCTGGAAGATAAGATAGAGGAAAAATGAGGGCTGAAAGATATAGGAGGGCCTATTTTGTGGTTCTCAATATCCGTCTGACAAGCAAGATGTGGGTGTGGTTTTTCCCAATCTACTCTTTTAACTCACAACAGAGGAATCAACCTTGCTGCTCTCTAGTCCAGCCTGAGTAAAGTGCAAGAGCTACCCAGAACAATGGGATTCGCTTGAGAGATTATAGCTGAAGCCTGCAGATGGGCTATCAACAGCTGATTTTAAAAGGTTAAAAGTGTTTTTCAAACTTTTTTTGGCAGCATTCCCTTCCAGTGCGACTGTTCTGCAAATCAGAGTACTCATTTTGAATTAAAGCACAGAAAGAAACACTGGGAATGCTGTTAAATTGTTTCAATTTGACCTGTCCTGGGTTCATGGGTAAGCCTCTTAGTTATGAAATGGCACATATGAAAAACAAAGAAAGAATCCAGAATGCTAAAACCAGAATTTGGAAGAGTTGTTTTAATTCTGAACAGCTGCTCTCTTTAACCATCCACCTCTTAGCATTTTTTGTGACAAAGATGCTGCTCATATACGCACACAAGCAATGGCTTGTCACGGAGACTCTCTTACTTTCCTGCAAACATTTCTGTGGGCTATTCTTCCTTGATTGTACACTATTCCTGGGAGATTCATTGTAGTCCTGATTAACCATTCTCAACCAGGCAGTCAGCAGGCATCAAACAGCCTGCAGGATCAACTGACCCATCACAGAATGCAGACTGTGGAAGAAGACATGCACAATACTCTCCAAGTGTGTTGCATTTGATGGATGCTTGTAAACAAAGGATCTTGTGTTCTAAAAAACAAATTTTTGACTGCAACAAATGAGATGGAGAGATCAAAGAAATTTGTATCAAGGTGGCACTTTCTGTTAAAACGTGATTTTATTTTCCTTTCCTCTCCTCTTCCTTGGATAAAACTACATAAGGAAATCTCCCCAACAAAGGATTTCAGAGGCTTCTTTGTTTTTGTTCTCCTGGCCTTTCAGAAGTTCTTTCTCTTCTTTTCCCTGTATATGGACATAAATGGCTGTGCTGCAGAGCTTTGCATACAGTTTGGAAATAAATAATGGATGACTGACAAAGCTGGTGACAGACTGTAGCAGCAGCAGCTGTGTATGCTGGAAGCTTGCTGCTGTTTGGGAATTCTGCAGCTGAATGGAGGCAATGAGGGATCTCTTCTCCTGTTCACAAGGGACTGACACCATTTTCATCACAACTGGAAATAAGTAAGACTTGTGCTTTGGCATGAAGCAAACTCTCTCATGGTAAACAGTCCCATCAACATGAATGAATGCACAAGAACTGGACTGAGGCCTTACATGCTATGCTGCTTTCCAAATTGATACCTGGTTTTCAATATATATAGACTTCATTCCTCATAGCGGCCCTTAGACTTCCAATTTATAAAAAGTTCACCTAACAGCATAAATGCTCCAGTGGATTCACTTCCATCTACAAGAATCATAGGATGGTTTGGACTGGAAGGAATCTTAAAGATTATCTTGTTCAAACCTACCTGCCATGGGCAGGGACACCTTTCACTAGGCCAAGTTGCTCGAAGTTCTATCCAGCCTGGCCTTGAACACTCCTAGGGATGTGTTCTCTAGAAGCTTCTCTGGGCAACCCATTCTAGCGCCTCAACCCCCCCTCACAGACACATCACCCTCATCATAGACAAATGTCTTCTTTATGTCCAATAAATCTACCCTTTTTCAGTTTAAAGCCATACCCCCTGCCCTTGTTAAAAGTCCCTCTCCAACTCTCTTGTAGCTCCCTTTAGGTACTGAAAGGCTGCAATAAGGTCCCCCCCCAAGCCCTCTTTTCTCCAGGCTGAACGACCCCAACTCTCTCAGCCTGTCTCCATAGAAAAGATTCTCCAGACCTTCAGTGCCCCACCAGAGCCCAGCTGCCCAGCCTCCTCAATTGTCTCAGGAGCCTTACAGCAGTAAGCCTTACAGTTTCCTTACAACAGTTACCCTGAAATGCAGGGAATCTGTTCCATATGCCTGTAAATTAATCGTCTTATGTGCAGGCAGGAACAATTGCACCTGGAGGAAGGCTGGGACAGCTCACAGATATGTGAGATCCAGTATTTTTCTTAATATTTACCATTTCCCCCAAGAACATATCTTCCAACCACAAACAGGACTCCACAAAGACAATTTTCTTCAGGTAACCTGTGAACAGGAAATTATGGTTTAGTGAGTCACAGATCCTAAAATATCCTACGAAGCATGTGACCTCTGCATAATACTACTATTAATAATAATTAAGCAATGCAAGTGTACGCTTTTGGAACATGCTAAGGAAAGCTCAGTGTGGAGGAGGAGAGACAGGCACACTCAGGCAGTTTTAGACACTCACAGCACCCAGGGGCATCCAGACAGACAGGCACACCCCATCTATTACAGAATGGGATAGATAAGCACGTTCTGCTTCTATGGACAGAAAACCCCTCACCACTGGACAAAAGACAGGCATGACAGCTAATACTGACCGATAGCATGACCTCATCTCATAGCACACAGGTAATGACTGCAAACTGGCTTACTTTTATCTGAATGTATGTATGCTTTATTTCACAGTTCAGTGCATCAATATAATACATAAACTTTTTCTGATGCTTTCAGGTTCCTGTCATGTTTTCAAGCTGGATATCACTAGAGGTGTTGACTACTGGCAAGCCTGTATGGGGAGACTAGTGGGCCCAAGGCAGCTGAAATCTAGACCTGAACATCGCGTCATATGTTAAATGAAAGGTGAGGTGTCTCTCAAGCACAAATCTTGTCTGACTCGGAAAGGTGACAGCGTCTCATGTTTCCCTCCAAGCACCACATTCCTCTTGAAAAACAAACAAACAAACAAACAGTCCCTTATGCTGTGGTCATTGTGGTAACCCTGTGACTGGTGTGATGATTCCTAAATATTTTAGTACAGCCAACACTACTTAACTCCTCTCCAGGAAGAAGGATCTGGTGGACTAAACTGACCTTTGCCAGTCATCCTGCACATCTTATGGCAGCTTTGAATTCTCTGGCCAAGATATCCAGTTCTCAGCTGAGGGATCCTGTTTGCTGTCAATAGGAAGTCTAAGTTAGCCAATAACCAGCAATCATTCAGACATCTCCGTTATGGTCTGGTTCGGGATTTACATGGTTGTGGCATTTGTCTTCATAGGCACCAGCAATGTCAGGAAGAGAGTTTGGACATTTCTGGAAGAACTACAAGGTGGAAAACTTATTTGGGTGCTTAGGAAACATTTGGGACTAAGCTACAGTTTGGTATACTCAGTATAGCTCATAATGCAAGGGCCACCCAGTTTTGTCACAATTTTGTAACCATTTCTGACCACATCTGCACCCATAATGCCAGTGGCCACTGCCAAACTCTTCTGTAACTTACACCTTTCATAGCTTGTTTCAGACTACCACTGTTGATCAGTAACCAAAGGAAGAAATCTCAAAGATTAAGCAGGGGTGGGAGAGGAGAAAGAGTCACTCATGTCTCAGTGCCCCCTATGCCATGGAAATCCATGGGCTCAGGCAAACACTGAAAAATGGAAGCAACTATTCCCAGTGTCACTTTGCTACATCACACTCTAAGAAAACAGTCCCTTCTTCGATTGCTTCTGTAGCTGCTCAGATCTGAGCAATTAATCCTCTGTGGCAATCTCCTTTCCTCTGGCAAAGTCAGCGTTCCAGCACAAGAGATATACGTTGTCCTTGTGAATTCTCCCAAGCAGCAATCAATAATGGTACAATGAAACCTCTGAAATTACTTAAACTTACTTTGTGCAATATGATTAACAGACAGATTAAAAAAATGTCCCAGCAGGAATTTTCCTTCCTTAATATTTAGGTTGCACACATCAATTCCACTCTAGCTACTGTGACTAATATCCACCACCGCCTCACCCGCCCCCCAGGATTTCCTGATTTTAGATCACATGTACTTTGAGCAAGACTCGTAAGGAATTTATCTCACTCTTGGTTTGAGGTACCTGAAAATGCTGAGCATCCATTTTCATAAAGTCAGATTTCTTGAGAATGTATCTATCAAGGCACCTGGAAATGAAAGCACTTGAAATCATGTAATCACAGCTGAATATCTTAGCTGTAATTTCTCTTGAGAAAGCATTTTCAAAATTGTACTTCTATCACACCAAGTATGATGCTATTTGCTCCTCCTTGTGGCTCTGCCTTTTGGATTCAAGCGAGTAGATGTGTGTCTGTCCCGCACTGTGACCACAACCTCAACAAGGTCCAGAAACTTAGCAGCAGAGACTAGCATTACCAATGCATAAAGCCCAATTATCCAGGCACCAGTCCCAGACGTGCATTAATACCGTTACACATAGCTGTGTCACATGGCCATCCCAGTTTGCCCTGCACTGCAACACCTCATGCCACCACAGTAGGCTGTCCATCTGCAAAGAGAAGCTCAAGCCTCCATTTTAAAATGTCCTCATGGCTGCAGAGAGAAGCTTGAACACATTGCACCACAGTTGCAGCCTTACCATGTAAGAGTTGCATGGGTAATGAAAAGATGCATCCCAATATAGTAGGGCACAACAATGCACCCAAAATACATTCAACTGTTCTAATATTCAATGCAGACATGGTGTTAGGCCTAATAAAACATTGCCTGGTGCTGCACACAGTTCTTCTGCTGTTTTTCTGCAGGAGGAGAGTCACTCCCCACTGATACCCCCCAAATCAAGACGTGTTCCAGGCATCAGTGAGCATCGACCCATTTTTCTGCAGCACATGGGAAAACCTGTTTTGGGAAAATCAAAGTCCCCAAGTGGCTGGTACCAGTGCAGTTATTGGGCCTTGGCTTCTGCTGCCTTGATGTAGAGGACACAGGACTTCATGGTCTGGCACTTGTTTGCCCAGTGATAGGGAGTACACACACCAAAACACTTTGAGGGACCATGAACAGGTGTTAATGGTGGATGGCTACTGGTGGGATCTGGGAGAGGTGATGGAGCTGGGAAACTGGGGTGAGGGGGGGAATGGAGGAGGTGGGATCCCAGCCCGCAGAAAGTGAGGTGAGACCCTCAGGTACGGGAGGGCAAGGCACAGGGCCCCTGCCGGGCCAGCGCGGAGAGCAGG